>JAFISD010000055.1:0-104855 GCA_022560085.1 Helminthosporium solani
TTTTTATTTCCGGTTTTTAAAAAAAAAAAAAAAATTTTTTGCCCAAAAATTTGTTTGGGTAAGGGGGCCGTGGTATATCCAAAACCCCCCCCCCCCCCCCCCCCCCCCCATAAGAAGTGATAGATAACGATTCTGTGCAAATGACCACTCTCCGCCCACGCTCAATATCAAGAACAGAAATCGACGATAGCCACCCACGTACCCCAGACGGAATACCCGCACCCAACTAACCATGGCTTTCACGGCCAGAAATCTTGCGCCAGGGGTCCGAGTCCACGACGGGTAAATTCTGCTCACGACCAAGGGTAAAAGGGTCATCGAAGTTTGCTCGAAACGAAGCGGGCTTCTCCCATGCGAGCTCGGGATCGCGAAGGAACATGCGGAGGAGATGACGCGAGCTTCGCTTCTGCTCGGTGCCGTAGGCGGCGCGGGCGTGGAGGACGCTTAGGTTGTTGATGAATTGAATGTCTCCTTGCTGTCGGTTGAGCTGGGTGGCAAACTTCTTTGCGAGGGACTCGACGGAGGAGAGGGCGCGGAGCTGCTGTTTGGAGAGGGGGGGCATGCTTGCGTCGCGTTGGATGCGGGGGCTGCCGAGGAGGGGGGCCTTGACGAGTTGGCAGATGGGTTTTCCCTTTGAGAAGAAGAGGGTGGGACCGAGCTCTAGGTAGGGGTCGCGGTTTCTGATGGTTGTTGGTTAGTTTTTCTGTTTTTGTCTTTTCGTTTGTCTGTCTGTCTGTCTGTTTGTCTGTCTGTCTGTCTGTCTGTCTGTCTGTCTGTCTGTCTGTCTGTCTGTCTGTCTGTCTGTCTGTCTGTCTGTCTTGATGTCTTGATGGGATGGAGTGGAGGTGAGGAGATCAACGTACTTTTGCTTCAGTTCAAATGGCCACTGGGCTTCTGCCATGGTTTCTAGAACACTGGGTTGCTTCTCAAGAAGCTCGTTGTAAATCTTCCAGAATGAGGTCACGTATTGTTCGCCGCCGTTGTCGGCACCACCGTCGCTGCGAACGTGGAGTGCGAGAATGTCCCCCGAGAAGCGATCGCTGTGAAAGTCCATGGCAGATGTGATTTTGGAACCAGCGAGACCAATGTCTTTGGCCCAGTGGGGGACGGTGTCGTGGGTCGCGTCGCGGACATGGCCTTGGGTGTCGTTAGGTATATATCACTGGATGATTCAAGAAGGGGGGTGCTTACTCAGGGTCTGATTAGCATAGGAGTCGGTAGCACGGGTAGCAGCAATATATGAGGAGACGCCAGCAAAAGCAATAACGGCCTCCTCGTCATTGAATTTGGCCGCATCGAGACCGCGAAGAACGGAGACGCCGGTGCCTTGGTGAAGGTTGGTGCTGATCGAGGCAAGTTTTGTAGCGAGGTCGGCTTTTAAGGGGAAGGTGGACTTGCTGATGGCGCTACGAGGGAGGCCGAGTACTTGGGTGTGAGTTAGTGGGGATGGGTTAAAGCAAGTGCAGAGGAAGCTTGCATTTGAAAGATATAACCGCCGAGCGGATGCTGGCGACCTCAGATGCGTCAAGCTTGACAATATACCTAGTTGCATCCAGCTCATCACCTTCCCAGACCATCGGGCCCGCCACCGCGGGGGCAAGCGTGTCCGGAACGGTGTGGGTAGTGGCGTTACTTTGCAGGCTTTCCGCCGAGGATTTTGTACTAAGGCTCCGAACTGACATGGTGGATCGTTCCTTGGAAGTGTCAGAAAGAAAAGGGACCTTGAATATATGTTTGGATGTTTTTGATGGTTATGTGGAAGTGATGTCGAGGGAGTGCCCTGGTATATAAGCTGTCTGTAGTGGGCCTTGCTTATGTGCTTCTAGAACAGTTGAGAGAAGCTTCAGAGCCGCTCCCTGCTATGTAAAGGGCGCCTTTATGTTGAGCTGACTGAATGACTGAGCCGTAGGTCCATATCAAACACAGCCCAAATCCACACTATTCGGCGAATGACGGACATCATGAGCTATACCACGAATGTCGAACAAACCCTGTTGCTGTCGACAACCGTATCCGATTGAAACCATGCCGCCTAGGAAACTCCGTGACACTGTCATTCGTTGTTTATTCTACATCCACGGTGGAGGGGTGAGCATGCAGGCAGGGATAGATTGCTGCTGAGATCACGGTCCAATTGCTTGGAAAGAGGAGCTAGGCTGAGCGGGGCGCGTACACTCTGCCACATTAGTGTTGTCCAGTGTTGGCTGGCGTCTTGAGTGAACTGTGCCGGAATTTATGACCATCGTTACCAAAAAGCCTTTGTTGGTGACCAACCACCACTGATAGCAAATAAAAATATGTTGGATATCCGTGGGAGCACATTACTATCAGCGACTGGGGTGTACACAACGCCACGCATATACCGTTGACGCAATGTCCAGGCATCTGATCAGACTCGCATTATCCAAGCTCGATATTGGGGTGTACATAGCTGTCATGCATGAAAAGCCACTGTATCACGATCACCCTCGCATCAGCCCTACAAGTATTCCTGCCAGTGGAGTCCCATGTCGGTCATGGTGGCACTTCCACCACGCGTTCAATAGCCCACAATTTACGACCCCGCAGTAACATGTCTGCAGAAGCACGCAACACCGCCGGGTTTCCGCCAGAAATAAGCCGTGCAGGGGCTTTCATGCCAACTGAGCAGTTTGTAGATGGCGGTGGAATCGGGAGAAATGTATCGAGACCTCTCAGGCGCCACCTACTATAGACGGGTGGCACACTACAGTTACTCGCAAAGCTGCCCCGGGACACCTCTGAATAACACTACCCTACCCCACGTGGGGTTTGGAGTTCATGTCGGAGTTCAAGCAGGCGATCCTCAAGTCTGGAAAAGTCGATTCGAAGCATCGCAGGCCTAGGATAAGATGGCCACTCGACCGAAGCGTTGTGGATCTGCGGGGCAACAGAAGCAATCAGTCCGCCCGCATGATACCGGTCGCTGCCTCCAAACCGTGATAGCTACGCTTCATTCGAATAGTGCGATTGTTCAGCACTCAACCGAGGAATCAGACGTGTCCACGTTGAGAATTACCGAGCCTCGTAGTAAGACCGAACTATCTTGCAGCTCACTATTCACGCTTATCAATTGGATTGGCGAAAAACCCGTGTTCTCCTCTATTCGAGAATGGGTTCAATACAGTCATCCAACGAGGCAGACGAGCATGGATGAATCAAGCAGACACACGCACCTAATAGCCGCGCAAACATCCGAAAAAAGCGAGGTGTAACCACTGATACTTGTAGCCGTTACTAGCTTCGAAATAGTCAGATTTTAGACGCCTGGTAATGCAGGACGCACTACAGGTTGCTCGCAGAATGTATACGTGTTGCGAATCTCTGCATGCGCCTTACGCAGTCATTCAATTAATGTGCTGACGAAGGCTCTTGTCTCACATTCCCACTATGAGTAGGGAACATGATGGCACGGAAAGAAGCGCTCGCCTTTGCGGGAGTGAGGCGGGTAAGATGTTCTAGTGTTGCCCGTCAGCCGTGGTCGAGAATGTGTCAATGCAGGTAAGACCAAGTTCGGTATAGCCGACACATCTCTCACCCACAGGAGAACCTACGGCTAGTAAGTGACCCGAAGGCCGTGTTGAACGCTAGTCAACTGATTCTTGTGATAACCCGTAGCTTTATCGTAGTTGGTATATTGCATGACCCTGCAGCAATGGCGTTGTTGGATGCGCACGATAACAAAGAAAACGCTGTCGTGGAAAGGGTGCTGCGTCATATGCTGTTTTGGAACATTCATCTCAATACAAAGATACCAAGGGTCTGCATCTCTTTTCTTGGAACTTCCAGTGGGTTTTATCGAAGGATTCTCTGCGATTCTGGGGATAATGTGGTTGCTGACAATTCCCATCGATCGATCCGCCTCCATCACACACATATTACGGAGTACACTCGATATGAGTACTGTCTTTGGAGTCCAGGCCGTTAGCTTACGCTTCTGATCATTCAGTGGCCTGAAGAACGCAAATCTCATCGCACTACCTGGTGTCTCCTCATCCTCAACGATAGGTTGAAAGACGCAGCAAAGGAGACTCGCCACTAACGTACTCTGCTAGAACGCATCAACCTCGACAGAGAACGAGATTTGCAATTGACATACTTTATTCAGTGCCTAATAAAAGTACGTCAGTTCTGCGTACGGTATGTTCTCTGCAGCTTGCTACCGTGGTGGAGAATACGAGGCGTTCAGAAGGTTGGGGAAGAATTCCCATGACAGTGCCACTGGCGAGCGCTAGGGGCGGCGTAGAGCTCTCTGCGATTATGTTAGTGCGTAGTCTCCATGTGATCGAGTTCTGCAAGGCGTGTGTAGTAGCAGCTCCTTGCATTCCTAAAATGGAGGGCCTAGCGGGCTAGGCACACTGACCATAGCTTGTTTCGGGTGAGATCTTACGAAGTACAGCCTTGCCCGCAATTGCCGCTTTCTAACCCATCTTCAACGCTTGCATTCAGCCCTGGCTTGTCTGCCGCGAAGTGTAGTATGATTTCGCTTCCTTTCTCGAGGAGTCTCACAACGATAGCTGCGTAGCATGACTTGAGCTTCACTAAGCCTTACGTAACCTCGCTTGGAAGTATGCTGGCTCACCGCCATTACGTAGGTAGAGGCCGTTTCAACGTCGAAGCCATCAGTACGAAAACGCGCGACCTCGCCCCAATTGACCGGTCAAAGGAACAAGGGTTGAGATGCGCCTATGCAAACCTGATCGGTGAGTAACGGTACCCATGTTGGCCACTATTCAATTTCTGCGCCGTTGGAACCGAGAGAGATCAACCATCGAGCTGAACTCCAGTCGTCCAAGCACTTGGAGAGAGAGAGAGAGTTGGATCTGACCTGTTCGAGCGAAATGTCCGCACTCCATCGTATACGCTATACTGAATGGGAGTTGAGCCTTGGGTAGGTCAATCACCCCCCACTTTACAGATACAACAACAACAACAGGATGCTGAAGAGAAGTGCTGGGCAAGTGGGCGGCGGTTACGGGCCGCGGAATAAAATACCAAGCGTACTTCGCTTATTTTTGTCGCTCAGAAGTATCAGTCGACCTCGGCGGCAGCATCGGAATGAACATGTGCCAGAGTTCGGTTGTGATTCTACCTTCTCATAGATAGTCACAATATGCGCCTAGCAGGAATTTCGATTTCGGGCTAGCGGCTCTCAGGTGTGCTGTAGGCGAATGATAAATCGTGTAAGGGTAGTCGATTTTTGCGAACTTCACGCAAGGTTCTGAAAGCCGCTCTGTATATCATGTGACGAATATTTGTCTCAAACAAGACAGCTTTCCTGGGAAATGACTTGTTAGCGGACACGCGGCTGCGTCTAAACAGCCGATTCTGAGCTGCTCGAGAAAGCGAAAGTTGGAGAAAGACTGGACGAATAGACTGATATTAACCAACCCAAAACGTATAACCGAAGACGGAGGTGGGGATTGTATCACTTATACGTTAATATAATCCCAACAGGAGAAGAAGGTACTGTACGAGCGAGTTCCGATCCAGTTTTTCCATGAATACAATACGCGAGCGACCGTGACACACTTGAATGAAAGATAGCCCGCCTAGACACGTTGCTTGACGCGCGGACATCGAAACATAGTAGCAACATTGAGAAGCGCTTGTAATGCTGCTATCTTTTTGAACCAGTGGATTGAGCACTCGTTGGCTCGGTCCAACCCCTTTTTCGAGTAGGAAGATGCAAGGGCCTCTGTTTTGACGCGGACGCAGCCTATACAACTTGTCAATTTTTGAAACAAATGAATACAGCGCGTTTGCCAACAGGAGAGCTGATACATGAAATTGTGTTGAGATACATACCTTGTGCAGATTTATTGGTTGGTTGTGGTTCTCTGAGGCTGTTGTCCTCGAGGTGGCTCACGTGTCCCAAGCGCGTACCGACTGTATTGCTTGCCAATGTTGGATAGTGAAAATAAAAACGACTTTGTCATCCATCTCGAACTCACAAGGGATAATGACTGGGTCCTTGACGCGTCGTCGCGCCTGTTGTGTACACAGTGCTGGCCCGAAGACGTTGATCTGCAGGCCGCGCCCGAGCGGGGTCTGCAGAATTTCCAAAGCCTTGTTCCACAGATTCATGCTGCTTGTGCCGTAGGGGTACATTATTTTTGGATGGTCTACTAAGGAGCTAAGACGGCAGTGGCCTAGTCTTGGGTTCATTTTATAGGCGAATAGGCGGATGAGATCCGACGACTTCAGCGAATCAAGCAGCATCCATGGCTAGACACGAGGGTATAAGCCAGCCCATCTCGAGGTGCCTTACTGTTCGTGCGTCGAAGAAGCGCGATAAGCATGCAACAATCGCTGTCAAGGTGGGTGGTCGTGGGTCCTCTCCTGCTGCAGAGGACATGCATGCCGGAGGTTTTCTGCACCCAGGAACTAGGATCGTAAGGTTTTGATCTTGAGGGGGCACCGAGCGGGAGATCCACAATTGCACAGGCAACATGTAGCCTTGCGTGTCTTACAGGATCCGTGCTCGATTCGCAGGTTTCTTTGTATGAACATCTTAGTCGGAGGTGGTATCTAAGTTAATTTGGTGTCATTTTCAGGTGTAACAAAGCCTGAAACTCTCTAGATATGTGTTAGCATGATAATTGCATTGCGATCTGTGTACGCCTCAACCAGCGAGTTCCTGCGTTTGACGAACGCCCCTTTTTGCTTTTCAAAGTCCCACAAATCAGAACAAGAAGGCTCATATAAGCCATCGTAAGAAGAAGGGGGGTAACATGATTGTAGATACGAATGCATATCGTGGTGGTATAATGTAAAGAAGACGTAGCACAAAAGTCGAAGAAGTTATGTCATGATAACTACTTGGCATGGCCCGTGCAACATGGCTACATACATACCTATCGTGCCAAGTTTTGCAACGACGTTACGACGATCATAATTGAACAAACACAATTTCGGCTTGGTAAATGCAAGAAATTCATCGTGGTGTTGGAAATTAGTCTTAGGAGTGGTAATCTGGCTAAGAAGTGGTTGATACAATCCCATACATAGTGCTGTATGACGCAATCGTGTTGGTCGCTTGTCTTCGAGGGCTTCAATGGACTTCTGGAGCGTTTATCTGCAAATCACAAAGAATTAAACCTATCTCATTCACTTACAAAGGTCATATATCTGGAGACTCCCTATGCTGCCTCAATCGCATCGATATCTAACTCTTCCAAGCCTTTTGCGAAAGCGATGACGCTTACTCCATGTGAAATTCGTGGTTTGGCAAAGAAGAATAGCGTATAATGGAGCTTTTCTGTCGAGTGACGAACTAATAGAGTAAGAGAAATACAGATACCTGTCTTGAGCCTTCGTACCTGGGACACAGATTTGCAGTGTTATGTGCGAAGTGGCCAATGGTGAACTGTCAAGAATAGATAGGTTTAGTCAACAAGGGTAACGTGAGATTAGATGAGAATCCAAAAAGTATCATTCGGGTTTCCTTTAGAGAGAAAGAGACGAATCGCCACTGAACTAGTAGCGTTTCAACCCAAGACTACATACAAGGAATCACATGATTTAGCCACACAGGCGCTGAATCTACAAGGTTTCTGACACGAACGCAAGGATACCAATTTTGAAGAATATTTCAGTAAATTTTGAATGAAACTAGTGCGAGCCGCATATGACCGGCTAGATTCGGAGCAGTTGATGGGGAAGTTTTGTACATGTCTAGGGAAATGGAGGGAGAGGGATAGATATGTGAGGTGAAAGTGCAGATGAGGCGGAAGTGAGTGCAACATATAATGGGGGAAAGGAAATCATCATGATCTTTCAGAATTGAAAACGAGCAGGGAAGACGTGGAGATATTTCAGAGATTAGCAGTATAAAATAATTAGTTAGGAACTAGAAATTCTACAGGTATGTAAGGTGTATATCTGGGTCCAGTTTTCCAATCACTCTTCAGCATCACCTGCTATTCGAAGCATTTAGCAATTATCTATAGGTGGTTTCTAGTGTTTGATATTGTTAGTAAGGGAACATATGTCACACTAAAAAGGGTTGCCACTTGGTATAGTCAAGCACCCGTTTAGCGCCACAACATCGAATTGTCGATATGCTCAACATCCCTATCACTTGTTTCAGTCATTAGATAGAATATTGCTGTCGGTAACGTCTAACTCGCCCAACTCAAACCCTGAATTGCCGTTAGCTTACCATTCTCATGCTCATAATAGGAAGAGATATACGTACGAACGTCTCGAACGCCGTTGAATGTCCCTTTGCGTGCTTTCCCGGTGTTATTGCGCTTGTAGATAGCTTCTGAAGCATCGGAGCACTTTGCACCAGTGTCGGGGGTTGGATTATGTCGATGTAGGACGCTCGTATGACTTGGCGAATTTTCGAACAAAGTAGAAATGCTCTTGGTACGGCGGATCGTTCCTACAACGGAAAGGGCCTTCGTCGCGCTTGTGGAAATATGGGACACGTGTCTGGGACCAATGCGAGTCACTTTCTTGATGGAAGGCTGGTCCAAAGCGATCGACAACCGGGGGTGGCGGACAGGGAAGCATCTTCAAGGCGGCCTTTGATGGGAACTTGACGGTAGGCTTCGGCTTCCTGGCATTCCCTGTGTGCATAAATAGGACCTTCTCCTCTTCGCCACCCATGATTGAACTCCACGATCCTCCCCAAACATTCACACGGCGAATTTCAAACTCGCTCCCTGGCTTTTCTCCTCGCTGGGTCATGACGGTTATATACCCGCGTAGCTCCAGATCGATCGCCTTACAGACGGTACCGCTAAGCCCAGCCTGCTTATTCTCCAAAACCTCGTTGTTGAGGGCCTCGGAGGCGGCGGATTGGGCGACCGTAAGGGACGGATAAGTTCCAACGTGGTGAGTACGCGGGCAGATCATCTGCTTTTCGTGGTCTGGTTCGAGGAAATGATGGAGAACGCTGAACCCCAGTTCAGGTTCTGTCAGTGCTGATGGGGAGAAGTAAATGGTTGAAGTTGCCGACATCATAATTGACCGTGTGTGGCTTCGAATTTCGAATTCTGTGGGAAAGCACGTGTTAGTGAGTGTGAGAGGCAGGTGCGCTTGCGCAGGTATGTGCTCCTCGTCAGGTATGCAAAAATGCCAGAGATACTACGCGTTGAAGATGCCTCCAAAAGTGCAGGGTTGGCTTCTAGATATTGAGAGAGTGGTTATGCCGCGAAGTATTGAATATGTGTGGTGAGTTTGCTGATAGCTACTTGTTTGTATCTCAGGCTTCAAACCGCTTCCACCGCGCAGTTACTTCTACTGACCTTGAGACTGTATTAAGGACAGCTACTTGAAGCACCAGGCACTGATCTTACCGCCGCCTTTGCTGCGACATGCTTGAGAATTCAAGAAACGGTACGGGCAAAGGGACTGCCCTAATTCGTTCCGTGAGAAGTCTCAATAGTCGTGACTCTCCTGATATCTTGTATTACAACGGCGTTGAGTTTACAGTCTTTTGGATTGATAGAGCATATAATAGTCTCGTGGAAGACTACAGCAATGCTACAACTCTCACCATGTCGTTGGTGCTGTTCGAGGGCATCCCTCATAACGAATATTTATACAACCAGGAAATCGATCGCAGGGACAAGGTATGGTGCAACAACCGATCAATATGGAGGTAGGTCGTGTACATAGCTCAATAGAAACATCGTTGGAGAAAAGGTACCGTTGTTGAGTACAAAGTGGAGGACATCAGGCTGGAGGTCTTTATCAACTCGGTCTTCACGCTAGTCCGATCCTAGACCAGCTCCTCGTGCTGTCCACAGGTCCGGGCTCTCTCCAGGACTACAGATCCAGTACATTGACAATATGCACATCGATTCTATTCATAAACAACCTCAAGCTGTCTTTTTCTCTGATTTTTTCACCGTACTCACTGTTAAACTGTTTGTGTTCAATTTGATTGAGTGAGAGATTTGAGTGACCATGGAAGGGACCTCAACGTGGTATGGTACTAAGGCTGCAATCTCAGACGGATACTGAAGAAAATAACGACTCAGTCATTGGAAACGTGTATACAAATTCCATATATGTCGCTTGACTGACATTCACGTGCAGACATGATATAAATTCAAGGCAACGTTATCGTGTAAGTCATGATGTCATGTTTTACCTGCTAAAATACGGTCACTCTATATACGAATGACGCACGCTTCAGCCCCATCAGTTCCCCACTCATTTCTACATCGATACAACAGCAATTGCCTTTTCGCATCATTTCCCCTTAATCTCTGTGGTGTAGAGTCAACGTCGCGTCAACTGTTCCAACATGCCATCTAGCAAAGGAAAGCCGACTGACCCAAAATTGAGAGAAAAGGTGAAAGAAGACGTCAAGAATGAGACGAATAAGGATGGGGGTGGAAAGGGGCAATGGAGCGCTTGGAAGGTGCGTTGATCGCGCGCGTAATCTCTTTTGTTGCAACTGAAGGCGCATGCGACGCGACCTTTTTCCTTTTCTCTCTCTTGGGTATCCACTTACGATTTGAAAGGCCGCTAAACTCTCCAAAGAGTACGAAAAGAAGGGTGGCTCCTATGAGAATACTCCTGATTCCAAGAATGAGCCTAAGAAAGGAACACCGCAGCCTAAATCTAGTGGCAAGAAAAAAAGCGAGGAAACCGAAGGTGATAACGATGACTCTCCATCTTCCAAGGAGGACAAGGAGAGCGAGAAGCCCAAGGCGAATACAAGTAAAAAGGCGAAGTCCAGCGAGGAGAAAAAGTCGGGTAGACAGACGAAAGAGAAGGAGAGCAGTGGTGCTGCGAAAAAAGAGAAGGCGCATACTGAAGGGACGAGGAAGAGTGCTAGACAGGCAGAGAAGAGGAAGAGTGACGATGACGATAATGACGGTTCCAACAAGAAGGCCAAGAACTGAGAGTGATTTTGTTGTAGGGTTTCGAGCGTTGCACCAATCCTACACTGAGATGATGAGTAGGATCATAATACCGGAACTTCGTCTATTCGTACATTTTAAATACCTATGGAAGAATCTCCAAGAGGCAATGATTCTTTTACTTCGCGTCTTTGCACAGCTCATCCATGTCTGTTTCGTTCCGTGTGTGCCCGATGAAAGCGATGCAGTCACCAGCCGAGCGACCGACGGTGTTTTTATGGAAATATCATTCTCGATTCTGGAAGCTCGAGATTCTGCCATAGTAGGAGTCAGTAATGATAGATCAGAGGGTAAGGAGAAGAACCTGATCCCGAAGATAAGGTTGACGAGATGACTGAAGTGAATAGATGACTAACGTTTTGTACAGTATTGCATCCACTCACAAATTCAGTGCGCACACAAATATGTAGCGGGAAGAAAAAAACACTCTCTCTAACATAAAGATGATGAAGTGCACAAATGCAACCTCACCACAAGCTACTAACCGCCGGTGGAGACCTGCACTGGGTACCCCACCGGCTTACCAAATAAGGCAAGCGTCCGTAACGTAGCATCCAAACTACCCTTACTCCGTACTAATACGCATAATAACACAACCCCAACCTCTTGTCCTCTCCCCTCACGACCCACATCTTCCGAAATTACCTGAATCTAGCAAGTCCCTTGGACATCTCCGCCGAGCTCAAAATCTACACAATAATTAATACCCCGAAAAACTAACTAAATCTCGAACCCCGCACCATCTCAACTCCAACTCCAACAACAACAACAACCACTACGAACCACCAACACGCTCATTCGCAAAAGGAAACAAAACACCCTCAAAATGACAACTTCCTATGCCCCAAAGATCGGGGACCCCATCTCCACCCTCGACACACCCTCCATGATCGTCAATCTCCCCATCATGGAATCAAACATCCACAAGCTCTTCTCACACTTCCTCCCCACAGGCGTAAACATCCGCCCCCACCTCAAAACCACCAAATCCGCCGTTCTCGCCAAGAAGCTCGCCGCCGCCGGTGCAAAGGGCGGCTGCGTGGCGAAATTGAGCGAGGCGGAGGTACTTTGCGAGCTGGGATTTACAGATCTATTGATCACGTGTGAGGTCGTTGGTGCGGTCAAGGTCAAGAGATTGGTCGACTTGTTCGATAAATATCGGGATATTCGAATCGTGGTGGATAGTATTGTTGGTGCCAGGGCTATTGATGAGGCGGTGGGGAGGAGTGGGATTGGGGGGAAGATTACTACGTTGATTGATTTGGATGTTGGATTGCATAGGACGGGTGTGCAGCCTGGGGGGCCGGCTTTGGAACTTGCGGGGTTTGTGGGGGAGTGCGAGTATCTTGAGCTTGTTGGTGTGCAGGGGTATGAGGGGCATTTGCAGCATGTTCATGGGGTTGATGAGCGGAAGCGATTGTGTTTGGAGAGTATGGGGGTTTTGACACGGACGGCTGAGGCGTTTAGGGCTGCGGGTCATAGGATCGATGTTGTGACGACGGGGGGGACGGGGACTTCGGAGTTTTGTGTTATGGTTGAGGGGATTACGGAGATTCAGCCTGGGTCCTTCTTGTTCATGGATACGGACTATCGGAATGCGGTTGGGACGCATTATGAGCAGTCATTGTTCATTTTGTCGACTGTGCTTTCGAATCAAGGGCCGAATATTGTTACCATTGACGCGGGGTTGAAGAGTTTGACCACGGATAGTGGATTGGCAGAGTGCAAGACGTTGGGCTACACGTATGGGGTGCTTGGTGATGAGCATGGAAGCCTTGCATGGGAAGATTTGGCGTTGAAGTTGGAAATTGGGAGCAAGGTGGAGATGGTGCCGAGTCACATCGATCCGACCATCAACCTGCACGACTACTACTATGCGCACAGGAATGGTATCATCGAGGAGATTTGGAAGGTAGATACTCGTGGGAAGGTACAGTAAATCTATCGACTTCGAGCGATCCTCAAGATATCATGGCCGTTTGTATCTCATATATGGAACGTTTTATATAAGCCAGAAACAGGATATCAAATTGTGTAGCCTACCTGCAACTTCCCCGATTACCTTCTTTCATGAAAGCAAGCTCAAAGCCATCTCTTGAACCACTCCACAGCTTGCACTCTCGCATCCTCTGCCCCCTTCCCTTCCACTTCACTTCCCGGCTTCGCCCGAACCGCAAACCCATGACCACACCCCTCATACCTCCGAATCTCCCAATGAAACCCATTCTCACCCTCCCCACGCCCAGCCTTCTCCCTCAACGCCGCCTCCGTCTCATCCATCTTCTGATTCGGCAACGCCATATCGTTCATCGCATGCGCAACGGAAACAGGAGTCTTGAACGCAACCACAGCATCAACAAAGTCCCCCGGCGTCTGAAGCATAGACGGATGAGCACAAAAATGCGCATCAACAAGTCTCTCCTCCCCCTCCCCCTCAACCGCCGAACGCGAACACAAAACCGTAGCCTGATACCCCCCCCAACAAAACCCCGCAACCCCCAATTTCCCCCCCTTCCCCTCCCCCACAATCTCCTTCTTCACCGCCCTCGCAAAGCGCAGACACGGCTCCAGGGAATCCTGCGAACTCGGCTTCGCATACCAAAAGAACGGGACCGCGGATCTCAGCGCGCGAGCTATACACCATGCTCTCCAGACCTGGCCGCGGAGATCCCACAGGCTGACAGGCGTCATGGCGGTGTCCATTAGGGGGAGGACATCGGGCGACATTGCGCCGCCGGGGATGATGTCGGGGACGAGGACGCGGCAGCCTATTTCGGCGGCATAGGCGTCGGCGAGGAGCTTGTTGTTGACGAGTTTCAGGCCGAAGGCATCGGTGTAGAGGATGATTGTTGAGGGTCTGGGGGCACTTGTGGAGGTGGGGGGAGGAGTGGCAATGTAGGTTGGAAAGCCGTGAAGAGTTTGGACAGTACCTGTAGGTGTGCCAACGGCGGTGCCACCACGAAAGCAATCTGGACAGGACATGTTTTTTTTCTGGCCTTTGTTGCTGTCCTTGTGGTGCGTTTGGGGGGGGGGGAAGGCTACGTTTGGTGTGAGGCTGAGCGGGGATGGGGATGGGGGTAGAAAGGAAGGTATGAGGGGTGTTCGGTGGGATGTGGGTAGCTTTATGCGTTTAATTACCGTACAACTCCTGGGCACTCCCTATCTGAGCCAATCGGCACGTTACTCAGGCAATCCTTCCTTTGACCAGTTCGTACATGTATGATTCTGCAAGGTAAGTGAGGTAATCGCGTCTGATTGGCCAAAGAGCGACCCACCAGTTCTAAGGAATCTACAATAACTAGTCTTGTAACTAGAACCGAGCTAGCGCATTAGTCATCATGAACGGAGCCTTCTGGTATTGTAAACAACTTAATGAGCACTTTAATACTAACAAGTTAGCTGCGGGGTTAGAGACATACCAACTAAGTTTTTGGAGTTGGAATGATATTGTACACGTGACATACTTAAAATCTATTTTGGTTTTTCTGAAGCTGGATCGCTAGCCTTATCTTAGGTTAGAGGGTTCTCTCCAGGGCTATACATCATGTGAGACCTCAAATAATGGTAGTAACATCCGTCTAACACGAGCATTTGTAGACGCCAACACGAACGATAATACTTAATATACACAGCTATCGACTTTTTCATACACATAGATACATAGATACATAACTTAAACCCCACACAAGTATCCGCCGATAACACGACATTGAAGGAAAATGCGCCTAACAATCATGTCACGAAGAAGATGGAAAGACAGGGACAGGGCCGATGGAGTGGGCTGGGTATACAGCAAACCGAAAAAGGAGGGACATTTGGTAGGAGATGGTCGTAGATTGACCAACGGTTCATGCCGTTGGCGTGTCTAGAAGAAATTTCCATGTGGAACAGCACAAAAGATGCCGACGATGATGAAGGATACGACAAGGGCACCGAGGATGGCTTGTAAGAAGATAGTGTCCTGGATCTGGCGAAGAGCCGGTTCCTGGATCCAGACCTCACGGTCAAAGATCTTGCGGATGATGTTGCGCTTCTCGTATCTCGCAACCCACGGCTCGTCTTCATAGCTGTTGCTGGATCCATGAGATTCGAGTGTGTCATACGAGTCGCTCTTTATTTCAAAGTTGGCCGGTTCATCGTCCGAGCTGAAGAGCTCCCACGGGCGCAAATGACGATGATGCATGCCGTGAAGGACAACACACATGCCTTTCCAAGCTGCAATGAGCGTGGAGATACCGATGAGGAAACCGATGAGGGATAGAAGGCGCCAGGCCCGGCCAGCGCTGCTCAGGGTAATTAAGAGGGCTGCAACAAAACCGAGAACGATACCGCCGATACCAAGACCGCGAGCGAAAACGACACGCGGGCGGTTTCCATTGCAAATAGTCCACCTAATAAAATTGGGGTGAGCCTGGCAGCGTAGTGACCACTCGACCGTGGTGATGACGGCACGGAAAGCAGATGGATGGGTGGTGTTCTGGAGGGCATGTAACAAGGCATTGCGCTCCTTTGACGAAAGATTGAGCTGGCGAGCACCGCCGTCGGCAACATAGATGGAGATGACACGGGTGATTTCCTCGCGATACGGCTGTACAGAGACTGTTGGAAGTGAGCATTGCAAGCTTGGTACACAAAGACAATCGGGTAGACTTACGGGGCTTCCACTTGAGGCCGGCACCCTCGAAAGCATCTGCGGCACGTTGGGCATGGCCGGCCTTAGTCTGCGAAGCCGTGCTATCATCATAGGAATTGACTGAACCTGCACCCTTGGGCTCCACATCACTGTTCGGGGTCTGTGGCGGGGTCCCAAAAAAGGGATTCTCTTTCTGAGTCTCCCTCCCCTTCGCCTCGCTCGCAAAGTCAGTGCCCTTGAACATGGCGGAAGTCTCTGGGTTGACATTCTGTGGGCGATTGGGCGTCTCCGACTCAACATGCTCAGGAATCCACTCAGGGGATAGAACTTTTTCAGAGGCATCGAGTTCATTGAAGCGCTTGTTGTAACTGCAGAACCAGAGGTAGAATTGGAGATTTTCGGCAGCGAGCTCAATGTACTTGAGGTAATTCATGAAGTCGCGGGTTGTGCAGGGCTTGATGCGGTTAGGTTATGCCTTGCACATGTAGGGGGGGTAATGGGTTGGAATCAGACAGACTTACAGGGCAGGTGCCACCCGAGATGATGCGATCAAACGAGAGGGCGTCTGGGATGCCATGGGACATGCCAGTACTGTTTGATTTGATGGACTCATCGATGGAGTTTTGCTTCTGGGTGCCATCGATGGAGTCGCGGGTGGAGGTGCGAGAGATGCGCGAGGGACGGCGATAGCTAAGAGAGTACACCATAGTGGCAGTTGCGTAGCGTGTTGAGGTGGAGTGAGATGCGGAGGAGAGAGTGGCGTGGCGTGGAATTGGGTGGAGGAGTGTTGAGAGAGGAAGTTGCAAGGTGTAGAATGGACGGAGAAGGAAAGAGCGATGGGGTGGATGGATAGGTATCTCTTAGGTGGGTGGGCTTGGGACAGTTCCCCGTGTTCCGATTCGGGTGGGGACACCGAGTGAGAGAAGTCGAAGAGGAGAGCAATGGAGAATTTGACATGAAAAGAGAGAGACCAGTTTGCGATCGGCGACGTCCAAGGGCGTTGTAAGTCCCTAGCTTGGCCAGACGAGGCGAGGCACCGAAAGATATGGTTCGGCGGCGGAAGGGCCTCCGCAATGGCTGACAGTAGCGTTGCTAGTGGGAAGCGAGCTGAGTGCTGAGGGAGGAGGAGGAGAAGGAGGAGCAGGAGGAGCAGAAATGGATCGAGGTTATATACGAAGCAGATATAGTTGAACGAGCAGTCAGGATGAGAAGAATGGCGTCTGCTGCATTGTAGCTGCCATGCATGGGCTCTACTTCGTAAATTGGGCACCTGAGCTTCGATCGAGTCGGAGCAAGCGTGATCCACGCTGCCGTGGTTATACTTGCACGTGACATGGCTACTAGCCGTACCGCAAGCGCTTTCTTTTAAGTACTTGGGTGCTTGGGTAGTGGGCTTCCAGGAGGCTGACATCTGGCACGGCTCACTCGTCGGCAATCGCCACGCTTCATGCTGGTCGCTCGGAACCTTCAGTCAGCCACAGAGACGTGGTCACGGTGGTGTATCCTCCCACAGTGCAAGCCAAACGCGAGTCGAGTTGCTGATTGGAGAATGCACGCAGGGCTCACCGATATCCAACCCAATCACCAGCTCCAAAAGCAACGTCTCCTCACCACCATGTTCCACGATACACAAAAATCAAACAGATGGATGGTAATTACCTCTCGAAAACGCTGCGCTGGGACATTTCATATCATCACGCATGCAACCCGTGGAACACTAGTTCTGGACAGTTTTTGAAGCTGGGTACTTGCGTGCTTGCATATACAACCCTTGGACCCTGCGCCGGAGTTTTTCACCATGGATTGATCTGAACTTCGCCAGCTACCGTTCAAAACATTGCTCAGCTCAGAGCTTGCCAATGGGGCCGGCACAGGGATACTACGCCTTGCAGATATGCATGGCTCTGGACTTCTTGGACCTTTTTGTCGATCACAATATCGCATCTAGCCTTGAGTGCGGCTGAGACACGAGCGCGTGGTCAGTGGCTGGCCGAACGGCGGGGATGACATTGTAGATACGTAGAACACTGATGTGAAGAGCAACGTAGTTAGGATAAATGGTTTGTCATACTGGTGCGATCCATACAGATATATCTACGTCTCTGCAAGGTGAGCGCTAACACGGGTCACGTGATTACATCGTCATGACGTCTATAGTGATCTGGAAATCTATTTGGAGGAATCTCAGAGTAACACCAGCTGTCACCAAGGCCTGTTCTTCAATATTGCGTGAATACGCTCTTGATCGCTGGAGCAAGTGCAACATCAACCAACCTGTCGATATCTAAAAGGTACTGTGTATTTACGGAGTAGCACAACCTGAACACGTTGGTTAGTTACGTGTTACGCGTAACAGTCGCGTTCTGAAGGATCGGCACCATGCCACCACAACACGTCATTCAGTCCCATCGCGAAACCTGTCTCCTTCGCGGTGAAAGACTCGCGTTCAATCCCCCAAAAAAACATTTCACTAGTTATCGCTCGTTCACAAACAACTATGCCACCTTCCAAGCGCCAGAAAACAGGCAAAAACGCAAGTGCCGCGACCAAGCAGGCCGACGAGTCCGGTGCATCTGCCCTTCCCGGCGATGCGAGCGATTCGCAAAAGAGCAACAATGGCAAGCCCAGGGGCGTTAAACCTGAAGACGTTCCCCCGTATACTTACTTCTGCATCCATCGCCCTCTCTTCGACTACAAGAACGAGGAGCGTGCCAATGACAGCCCTCGCTCCACTCCAGAACTCTGGCAGGACGTCGTTGTACCCAAGTACAAGTCTGAAGCTGAATCTGATAATATTTTCCAGCCTGCCTCTGAACACCCAGAGTGGGAGTGGGTGATGATGGCCCGTGCATGGGACAAGTTCAGTCTATGGCAGCGAAAGGCGAAATACTGTGATCCCGACAATTTTGACATGTACATATACAACGATTGGAAGGGCTGGGGCCTCCAGGAGGTAATTGGGTGCACGGTGAGTGATGTGTAGTGAGTGGGTATTGGGCCCCATGAACTTGCGCTGATGATGTGTAGCTTGCTGATTTCGACACCGCGTTCAAAAAGCGTGGCAAGGAGAAATTAGATGAGATGTGGGCTGTAGTTAGCGCGTTGGGTTACTGGCTGCTGTCTGGGGATGTGGACAACATGATGGCCTTCATCAGTGAGCACGAATGACTTTTGATATCCCATCTTCACCCCATACTGAACAACACGACAGATTGCGAAGATGGTGAAACCACAAGTGCGCTCAATGGCTTGATGGGGTTGGCTCTTCTCACCACTCTGGACGCTATCAAACGTGCTGGTGAACTAAAACGCGACTCCAAGTACAAGGACCTTGCTCGAGTGATCGGCTACTGGCTCGAATGGGCCTGTGACCTTCAAAGCTACGGAATTGAAGACGAAGACGTAGACTGGTGTGCACATGCAGTTGCTTACTTCAAAGAGGCCGATCTCGATGTCAAGAAAGCGACTTTCCTCACCGAAAAGCTGCTCGCTGACCTGGAGAATGACGAGAGAGAGCCCCCAGAGGGCACAGAAAAAGACCCATGGGAATGGAAAAAAAGAGTACGCGAGTGGAGGGAAGAGGGAAGAAAGTTGGGTGGGGAGCAGTTCGACATCACGAAAATGTCTCGCACAGAGAGGGCGGGGTATGTGCTTGGCGGCAAGAAAGTCGATCCATTAAAGGACATCTCAGTGCAAGATTTAAAGAATAATCTGTTGGACTTTGACTAAATTTGGACAGATCTGTTGGTAGTTCGATCAACTGCTTAAAACAGTTGTAGGTCCATGGGTATAATCCCGTAATCCATTCATTCATTCATTATCTCTTCCGCTCTGTCATCTCTGAGCAATTGCTAATATTCAAGAAAACGATGACGGCTCAAAAGTACCAGAGATACGATAAGATGCTGATTGCAAGCCCTAGGCCGTATTTTCATCATATTCCCCACTCGCAAGCCGATGTCGTCCTGCGTGCCAAGCTCGAGTGGCGTTCGACTAACGACTAAACCCCATTTGACATCCTTCAATAGATATCGTTATCTTGACCAACAGATGGCAACTGCAGCCAAAATCTTCTTCGCAGTGTATAAAGTGCAGGTCATGGACAATGTTAACGTGAGACGCATACGGCTCCCATAATGATCAGTTGGGTTTGGGTCTCGTATCTTTTGTCTGCTGTATTGACGCCTTCTTTGGTCTTGGCGGCTCCGATCGTAAGACGCAACCCGCACACCTTCGTCGCGGACAATTCTGATGGGACTATAATCTTCGAATTGGGAAATATTTCGTACCTTGCTAACACAAAGCATCCAAAAGCAGTTGCAAGCGCTGATTGCGACCATGTCGGGACCCCATTGCTCCCGGTCACTGTCATCAAAACGAACGTAACAACAATTTCAAGAGCTATACTAGAGGATGTTATCGCGTCGTATTCATCAGGCGATGATGTTTTCAATTCAGACTTCTTGTCTGGGCTCTATATTTCTTCATCAGCCAAAGCTTCACTCGATGCATCGGCTGTCGATTACATAATATCCCTTAATAGCAGTGTGGTCTTTGCAGGAGAGGGCATTGTATCTACTGGGAGTCTATCTACTATCGGTCTTGAAGTGTCTGGAAAGCTTCCATCAGGACCATATCTTGCTTCAATCGGCAAAGGATCCGTCAGCCTTTCGACTGTTTACCGCCTATATCCCGATACGTATCGGACCTTCCTCTTCGGTGCTTACAACGCGAACGATGGGCAAGGAAACCATAATCCTCTAGGTGTCTTCTTGCCCAAGTTATGGGACCCCATGATTCCGTGAGCCTGCTGCTCAAAACTTGTTAAAATATACTAAACGAATCCTAGAGTTCCGTCGCGAATTTATTCCTGGTCCGACAGCCGCCCGTTAGCGGGAGCACGCGTCGCTATCAAGGACCTATACGACGTCAAAGGGCTCCAGACCTCTGGTGGCTCCCAGGCATGGGCATATATCACCCCAGTAGCTAACGGCACAGCACCCTCTGTACAGCAAATCTTAGACCTTGGAGGCGTCATAGTGGGAAAGCAGAAACTGGCTCAGTTCGCCTCAGGCGCAAATCCGTGGGAATGGAAAGATGAACACTATCCTTTCAACCCACGAGGTGATGGCTGGCTTACCTGTTCGGCTTCTTCTTCCGGCGGTGGGTGCTCCATTGCTGCTTACGACTGGCTGGACTATGCGATTGGTAGTGACACAGGGAGCTCCATGAGGAGACCAGCCGCTGTAGCAGGTGTTTATGGGTCAGTAACTTCATGACATCCTGATGATTATTGGTTCTGACATATTGTAGTCAGCGACCTAGCCAGGGTATGATGGACCTGACACGCGTACTTCCCTTGGGCGGCGCAACCGACACTGCTGGGGTCTTCTCCCGCGATCCGTACAAGTGGATCAGGTTTGCAAAAGCATGGTATGCACCGCAGCTACGTCAAGACGTATCAATCACCGGTCTCTCGCCGTTACAAGTTCCGGATACCCTAGCCTGGCCTAAGACGATACTCTGTACGTGATATTGATAACTCTTTCACTATCAAGTTTGCTTATACCCGCCAGATCCCACAGACTACTTGCCGCTAAACAACTCCGCCGCCCAGCCCATCCTCGACGCCTTCATCGCCAACCTCACCACCATCTTCAACATGACCGTAAAACCCATAAACTTCACCGCCACAATACAAAACTTTTCCGACCCCATCGCCTCCAACTTCACAACACTGACGCGCGCAACCGGCGTGATCAACTCCTGGAGCGCCTGGACCATCATCGGAAAGCCCCTAACAACTACCTGGAAATCCCTCTTCGACGGCCGCTTCCCCCCAATAGATCCAGCCCGCCGATCAGCATGGGCAAATTTCAACGAAAACACCACCAACCAAGCTACCTACAACGCAGCTCTCGTGACCAAAAACAGAGGCGTGGAATGGTACGAGCGCATGTTCCAATATAGTACCTCAACCTCGTGTTCGGAATCAATCCTTCTCTACGATATCGGGACGGGCGGGAAACCTTCGTTTCGTGAGCGGGAACTTAATGAAAGTCCTGATGCATCGTACCTTGCCGTCACGCCCCCTACGGCTAAGATAACGGGAGCTAACATCTGTCCCATCTTTGGGTGTGCCGACTTTACGGTGCCGATCGGGCAGGTGCCGTATTTTAGTAATGTGACGTTTCGGGAGGAGATGGTGCCTGTTACTATTGGCTTGGTGGTTAGGCGGGGGTGTGATTTTGTGTTGTACAATATGGTGGAGAAGCTGGCTGATGCTGGGGTCTTGAAGAGCGTCAGGACGGGGAAGGTTGCGTTTTGAGTTGGATGCTTGGTACGGGCAACTAATTAGCGGGATAGATGTTCTCTGTTGGTAAAGCTGATGTTGACATGTCCACGTGGTATAGTTACGGGTAACTAGATATAGCCAACATAAAGTAATCAACAAAATATAGCTCAACAACTATCAGTCCATTGATAATCCCCCGGCACGTCTTGTTCCCTGTAATCATGTCGACAAGGAACATGTAATTGTCATACGTTGTTGTCCTTCGATACAAACGACACTGAGCAAGATAAAAAAAAGAAAGTAATCTATCGACGATTCCAAAATCTTGCACGTAAAGAACAACACGCGAGGAACCGACCATAGATGTCCGAATCCCAAGCTGACCCAGATTCAACAATAAAAAAAAACCAAATTTATTGCGCCTTTTCACTACGAAAGTTCGATATTTCATAACACAAGCATTCGAATTGTACATTGCATCTGATCCTCATAACCCAAACAAAAAGCTTTCAAAACACGCATTCTACTAAACCAACCTAGAGCCTCGCAAGTCCAGGTACACTGTTTTTCAAACCATCCCAATCTTCATCTGTGTAGACAACGTACCCCTTATCTTCCCCTCCACCCTTGGTGTTACTAAGCAATGACGGGCACCAGTACATGGTATCGTACTTGATTGTCTCCTTTGGTAAGCCGCTTGCTTCTGCCTCTTTCTCTGTCCGTTCCCGTAGTTTCACCAAGTCGATGCCGTCATTGCGGAGTGGAACCTTGTTCTGTTTGTTGTTGTGCATAGTTGTGAGGTTGTTTAGTATGCGAACGAACACCGGGACTGCATACTTGGGCAGCTTCGCGCGTGCATGCTCGAGGAGAGCGTTGAAGTCGAAAGAAGCGAGCATTGCGGGGTCAATGTAGATCGCTGCGCAGCCGGCGCGTCCATCATGCCCTGGTACCTCGACACCGTAGACATTGGCTTCTACGATGGCCGGGAAGTTTCCTAGCACTTCGCTGACTTCGGCCGTGCTCACGTTCTCTGACTTCCATCGGAAAGTGTCACCCAACCGATCCAAGAAGAACCATTTGCCGTCCTCATCCCTTCGAAGCGCATCTCCCGTCCGGTAGAACAAATCGCCTTTCCTCAGCACATTACGCTCAAACATCTTTTTCGTTGCTTCTGGGTTTTTGTAATATCCAACAAAGGCTTCCTCCGCGGGCAGTTGGACGAGAATCTCGCCGCCCTCTTCGTATGATTTCCTTTTCACGAATCCAGTCTTCGGGTCGCGCATGATGGCGTTCGTTTCGTGGTCGATGTCCACTGGGATGTACGTGTTGTGGAGTTTGTATCTCATAATGGCACCGTGGTGACCCACAGCCGTCGCAAGGAAAGGCCCGCGACACACATTGACCAAGCCAAACACGCCTTCGGTGCTGTTGAAGAACTCTGCCACCGTCTTGATGCCGAAACGCTCGACGAAGCGAAGCCAGACGTCTGGGCGCATTCCGTTGCCGAACATGACCCTGACATTGTGCTGCTTGTCCAGGTCGCTTGGTGGGTTCGCAAGGAGATATCGTGCCGTCTCTCCTACGTAGACGAAGGCGGTCGAGTTCGAGTCACGAACTTCCTTCCAGAATCGTGATGTGGAGAACTTCTTGCCAATGCAGAGCGTCACGCCAGAGAGCATACAGGATACGGCGGTTGTGCAGCCGGTGCCGTGGTAGAGAGGCATGCAAACATACCACCGGTCACCGTTCGGGCCGGGCTTGAGGTCGAGCGACCTTACACGCCCACCGGCCAGGATGCCGGCTCGTTGGCTTTCGAAGGGGCAGGCCTTGGGATGGCCGGTGGTGCCACTATCCATGTCAGAATTGGTTTGTATAGTAGCCGCACACTATGACGGGACGCACCTGGTGTAGAAGAGGCACATAGGGGAAGTGCCTTTGATGCCATTGCGGAGCTCATCGTCGGGCCTCTTGGGCTCCATGCGCAGAATCTCGCCTTTGAGACGCTTGTCCAAGACCCGAATCTGCATTCCGAGCTCACCTTCAATCCTGCCCCGCTCCGCCTCGATTCGCTGCTGTGTCTCCTCATCCTCGTCCACGATCAATAGCTTCCCGCCGGCCACCTTCAAGCAGTGAATCAGGGCATCGCCGGCCAGGTGGTGGTTGATCATGGCGGGCGCGGAGCCAATTGCCCAGGCGCCCAAATGGCTGAAGACAAACTCGGGCTGGTTCATGAGATAGAGGGTCACGAGCTCGCCCGGCTCGACTCCATTCTGCAGAAAATATTGGGCATATCGGCAGGCGTTCGCGTGCGTCTCGGGCCAGGAGTAGCATCCTACTCGCGACCAGATGGCCTCTTCAGTTGCGGGAAGCCGGTGAACCTGCTCTTCAAAGCGGTACCACAGACTGCCACGGTTGTTTGCACTGCGTCGAGCAAAGTCGCGCTCGGTGGAGGCATTGCTGTAGAGCGCGTTTATATCTTTACGGATATGGTATTTGGCATCTAGATAGGCGGCGGCGGCTGTGGCACCTGCAATGGCACCCGCAACGGGTACTGTTGTTGCTGACAGTCAGCGAAGCCCAGAATGCGGAGGATGAGATGACGAGAATGCGGAGGGATGCGGAGAAGCACGGCGTTAAGAAAGTCCGATCTTACCAAGTGGAAGAGCCATGATATGATGACCCGATCTTCTTTGCAAGCTTCAACGAATTGGTAAGATGTACAGAGGCGTCTGAATCATCGACGAGATGCGCAGCAGATTTAATAATATAATCAAGGGGATGTACGGCAACAAGAAGAAAGATGGTTTTAGATGATAAACTCCGAGCCGCCGGCAGTTCCAAGTGCACGTGACGTTTACCCAGCGGAGCCTCGGTAAGGGACGGCCCCACCACCCCTGCTCAGCACGTACACACGGAGGACGGTAATAGGTGAGTACTCGTCTATAGATAGTAGTAGATACAAGTATTGTAACGACACGCCGGAATTTCCTTTTATTACATCCAGATAATTAGGCTTTTTTGATTGTTAGGTGTCTGCATTGATCGTTGATATTGCTCACATATCCCCGTCTTGGCTGAATCGTAGTCATGTCTTTGGGGCATCTAGTTGTATTAGCGTTTAGGGGAGACACTATAGGAATGGTACTTTACCGTCCTTTGCTCAGTGTCAGAGTCCAAGGTGAAGGACATGAAGAGATATCTAATGCCTAGCATATGAAGAGTTATTTTAAGCGTTTTGGTCATGTTACATGCCGAGTACGAGGCACCGAGGGTAGATATTCCAGCACGACTAATCCCCAAGATAAACACACCAAGGCTAGGGCTACCGAACCGACCTCTTACGAGACTATGGGCACTCACTTGAATAGAATGAAAGGTAAAGGCAGAAGAAACGATTCAGCTGCTTCAGTGGTGTTGTTGGTGATTTGATTCCTTTCCTACCCTCACTAGGAACAATTTAGGGTCCTCGTAGAAGACAATCGATAGACTTGGCAGGAACGGGCTGTTGTAACGTAAACAAACCCTCCTCTCGTCTCTCCTCGTCTCGTCTCTCCTCGTCTCGTCTCTCCTCGTCTCGTCTCTCCTCGTCTCGTCTCTCCTCGTCTCGTCTCTCCTCGTCTCGTCTCTCCTCCTCCTCTTGCTACTTCGCCTGCCACCTGTCGTCTGCCGTCCGTTATCCGCTTTCAATTGCTTTCCGACGTTGGTACACATCCAACACAACGGCAGGCCTCTTTCCTTCTTGTCGGCAACACTGCCAGCGACGCCAACAAACACCTACGCACCTGGTTAACTGCGGGAGACTCACCAAATCTGATCCTAGAACGCGTACGTTACTTGATCACTAAACGGCACACATACATGTAGCAAGCTGACTATGTAGTCCCTCATTATGGCCGGCGCCAAAAAGCCCTCTCCGACATATTATTGCGCCATGTGTGAAGGCGCTTTCATGTCCCAGGAAGAATACATTAGCCACTTCGAAAACCACCCCGATACAAAGAGGGACGTCATTTGTCCTGTCTGCAATGTGCAGTACGACGACACCCTCAGGCTCGAGCAACACAGGATCTTTTGTGCCCACAAGCCAATATATGAATGCGATCAGTGCGGCGACGGGTTCGTGGAGCTACACGAATTCACTAAACACCGCGAGTTCCCAGGACCATGCTCTGATCTTTACCGCGTATCGCCCGCTGCCATGAAGTCGCCCAAGGAAGATGTTCAGCCAGTTGTACGTCCAGCTGACCATGTCAATGTGAATGTTCCGCAGCCCAAGCTTGACAGTGACCTGCCCAACGATGCCTCGCTTGCCACGACTGATATAAACAACAAGAGCGGCTTCCCCTGTCGTGAGTGCAATCAGACGTTCCCCAATCTTGCGCGATTCGACAATCACAAACTTGGATGCGTTGTGCAGTCCAGGAAGCCGGGCGTGGGCGCCGTTACTAAAGACAACAATGGTAGGCACGCCACGAACAAGGCTTCCGTGTTCAATGCTATGCATGGTCAGCCGCCCGCCAATGTGCCTGTATCTGGCAGTCGTGCTGTGCCAAATACCCCCGTCCCTCCTGTGGCTCCTCGCAAACCTACATCAAATCCCCCGGCCTTAGCTTCTACCTTGATATGCGACATTGGAGGTTGCCGGAAGCCTTTCAAGTCCGAGGCAGGTCTCAAGATGCATAAGCAGGATACACACGGAATTGGTGGCCGAGGCCTGGATCTAACGGGTAGAGATTCTTGGATGTTGAGTCAGCGTGAGCGTGAGCGATTGACAACCGGAAGACTTGGGCGCGGCTCAGCATCTTCTGCGTCAGGCCCTCGTGGACCGCTTCCTGCTAGTAGGCCTCCGCAGCCAGCCCCTACTCCTGTCGCTACTTTGCCCGGCTCAGCAGGCCCGTTTGTGGGCGGTCCAGCCGAGCTTGAGCAAGCGAAACATATCTACGATCATACCATGCGCCTATTGATTCAGACGGACATCACCATCCATAATAATGGTAAAATCCTCTGCAGTGGTATTGAATGGACGCGTATCGGAGTTCAGAGGCAGTCTGACGTGGTTCAGATGCTCGAGAAGTTCGTCCATCTACCGCCCAAGCTTCAACGCACAGAGTATACACCGACTCCAAAAGCCTTCTTGGAAGACAATGCGAGCTACTACTCTCCTAACGATTTTCAGTTTTCACCTGATCGGCTGGCTCACCAGCCTGCTTTTGGTGTTGTGGCTCTCGCTTGTAGCAAGATTGTGTTGTCAGACGGATGTCAGGACGTGGTCAAGATTGCTGCGATCGACGTTCTTTCCTGCCGAGTGCTCTTGAATCATCTAGTCTGCAACGATCCGACCGCATCCAATGTCAAAGACTGGCGTAGCAAGGTGACCGGCTTAAATTCTTGGCGTAATATGGAGGCTGCTCGCCAGGATACGTACAAGGTGCTACGAGGATGGAAGGCCGCGCGTGCCGCTTTGTTCAAGTTCATCGACAAGGAAACCATTATCTTAGGCCACAACCTTCGAAGCGATATGGACGCGCTTCGAATGATCCATGGCCGGTCTGTGGATATTGCAAGATCAGTCGAGAAAGTGGCGGGTGGCCCATTGTCAAAGAAGCAGCTCAGTATCGAGAGTATATGTAGAGACTTTCCTGCTGTCCGTCTCGTCTCACATCCTATTTATGGCCAAGACGTCTTGCAATTGGCTTTCGGCGTTCGCGAGACTGTCCTCTGGATGCTCAAAAACGAAGCCTCACTGATCCGGAAAGCGAAAACCAATTCACAGGACTACCGTCGACTAGGCTCACTCACACAGGTCATCTCAAATCAAACACGACCTTAGAATGATGTCCATAGGATTTGCCTGTTGGCGACCAAGCAGAACTTATGCTAGTCTTTCCAACCTTAGCAAGGAGCAGGTTCAATGCCGATGGGATTTGGCTATCAGCATTCATCTGGACCTAGTGTTTATGCGCATTTTTAAATTTGGAAATAGTGTCCCAGCTTTTGGCATCTGATTATACCTTGCAATGGTATGGCAGAAAGGCTTGAGAAAATTGAATCTGTCATGGGGTATAGTGTAATTGTGGAGGAATGGTAATTGAGGATTCAATGGTGTATATGCAGTGTAGAATTGAGCCCCATCGGCGAATTTAGAACCCCTCGCCATCCAAACATACATGATATGAGCATGATTATTAGCTCACATATCTGCTTGAAACCTGCTTGTCAAAGTAACTGATATACCAGCATCTAAACCCTCACTACTTCTTCTCTCCTTCCAACTTCTCAGTCACATCCACCACAAAAGCACCCCCAAGCAATATCGCCGGCTCATCAATACTATGATGCTCGTAACTAGCCTCACGTCAGTCCCACCCTACCTCCCCTCTCCTTCACCTCCCCACATACATACCTCAACGTCCCCACGCCCCCCGCTTCCAATATCAAACTCGGATTATTCTCCAACGGCTTACCAATCCACCTCGCCGCAAGCGCCCGCAATATATGCCCATGCGCCACAATCAACACATCACTAGGTCCCGAGTAATGATTCCCAAACTTACCCGCATGGTATTTAGCACGAAGGGAAGCAATAAACTCATCCAGTCGCGCCGTTACATCCATCGGAGATTCACCAGATTCGCACCCATCGCGCCATATATCCTGTTCGCGAATGTTTTCCTCATCAGCGTCCGCGCCTCGCTGTACACGTTGGGGGAATAGATGTATACGTACCCAGTCTTCGCCTAGCCCGCGTTCTTTCCTCGACTCCCTTATTTGCTTCGATGTTAGGCCCTCGTAGGCGCCGTAGTCCCATTCGCGGATCGCGGGTGTGACTTGGATGCTTGCGCTTGTGCGGATGGGAGGGGAGGGCGTGGGCTGGGGGGAGGGGTCCCAGGGGTAGCGTTGGGAGCAGCCGAGGGAGAGGAGTTCGAGGGTGTGTTGGGCGCGGTGGCGGGGGGATACGTAGCTTTTTTTTGTGTTATTTTCGTGGGCGTAAGGGGGTTAGAAGGGGTGGGGGGAACAATGTGGTATGTGGGAAAGGGTTGGACAAGGGGGAGTGGAGAGCGTAGATGTAGTGATGGGAAGAGGCGGAGAGGTAGGGAGAGACACGGAGTTGCAATTACATGTGAGCTAGATTTGAAGGTACGATTAATCTGTCATCGCCTACGAGGGCTTTCCCGGTTGCACGTATACGTTTCTCGCCGTTGGCGGTAAGGGGGAGTTCGGTGGATCCAGTATGGCGGCCGTTGAGACTCCATTCTGTTTCGCCGTGTCGGATTATGAAAACACGTGGATCTGGCATGGTGAGTTCTAGTTGGAGTTGGACAGGTTAGAAAAGGCGATTGAAGAGAGCCGGTGAAACTGTCACTAGATGCAAAGTGGTTGCAACTTGATGGACGATAGAGGCAAGTTCGATCTGCTGAAGTCTATGTAAGGGAGAATTGGAAGGAATGATCAATTAATTAGTGGACATGGTTGCGGCGATTTCGGGGGTAAAGAATATGACGACGATCTGATGAGGGGTGGGTACCTAGCTTGCACGGAATGACTTCTGTCTGCCCCACTATGCAGCATACGTCAGAAATTGGGCTGCAAAGTCAGCGTGAATAAGCAGCAGACATATTCAAATGTTCATATTCCTATCGTTCTTTACGGGGTTCCATTGTCCAACTACATGTACGACTAGTAAAATGTGCAAATTTGCCCCTTTGGAGCTCACACTCCCGTCCCGTTTTAGTTATCGGCAACGCATTGGTAATAGTAATCTACGTGGAGTCAGCATGCGGTTCGTTATGATTGATCCGAGATCTAAAAGACACCAATGAAAGGATAAACATGCCATTTTGCCAAATGCACTTTGCTCCATTCTCACACTTTGTACATCCGGACCATGGTACTCCATCATAGTACCCTCCGCATTGGTAATACAGCGGCACTGGACACCTCGTGCTGCTAGGCCCAACCTCTCCTGCTGTCGTTTTTGTAGGCTTAGTTGTTGATGTTGGCTTCGTCGTCTAACATGGTAGTCAGCAAATGTTCTTGATCAGCATGATGGGAAAGTCTTTTATGACTAAGCTACTTGCTTTCGTGGGTGTCGTCTCAGGTGGTGGTGTGTAATTAGTAGTGCTGCTCGTAGTTTTCCTCGTTGTAGTTGTGGTCTTTGATGTCGTAGTTGGCTTTGTAGTTGTTTTCGAAGTGATGGGTTGGGGGAACGTCGTGGGTTTGGTGCATCCAGCACCTACGCATGTCGTCGTGAACGAGATCTCACCTTCCCCTTGCCGTTTCTCGAAGTGATTTGCTGGTACCTGTATGATGTCAACCAGTAGACAGTGCTTTTTGATCAGTCCCTTACTGCAAGAGCTACTGTATATATGCTCGACAGCATTAGGGCCAGTGCAAAGAAAAGCATGTTGATTATCTCTGGGCGGACGGATTCGATACTGTATCTCGAGCAGAGATGATTTCTATACAAGCAAGATGTTTGCAGTGCCTCTCGAACTAACTTATAGGTGAGCACTCAACTTGTCCAATTTGTGAACGGACAGGTTTCTACTCGATACGAGCGCGTATTTTCAGTGACACCGTTTCGTATATTGCTTTCCTGTGCACCGCTCGTGTTCGCTAATGCACCCTCAGGCAAGTGATTTAACGATGGCCTGGTCTCTTCGACGCTACATCTGCAACTCTGGATCGTGATGGCGAAGCGGATCAGACCAACTAGGGTATCGCAAGCGAGAGCTGGAAGCTGGTATATACAATATGTACAGGGGCTTAGCGCGGTGAGATCATGTCACCGAGAAGATCTGAATCGATCTTGTGTTGAGGCCTGTACTCAGTCGGACAGCTGTAGGTGAAAACGCCTGCTAATGCTATGCCAGATGGTAATGAGTGAGGACCCTGTCAACTGCTGTGCTAGTAATGAGTGATCAGCAAAAGTTACTCTGCAAAGGAACAAGGTATGACTCTGAAAGTTTCATAGCGAGATAGTGAGGTATATTTTCGTCGTGCTTAGTAGTGACCTGGTATCGTTTTATCCGCAAATTGGCCTGGACAATACCCCTGCATGCCAGGATGTCAAAGTAGGTAATCCCAAATGGAATCCCCTGACTGGGAAAGAACAGAAGGATATACCAAACTGAAGTAACTGTTGCAATACAGTCTTTGGCACCTGCACTAGGCGAAGAGGTGAGCATCAATTATGTGATGGCTTGAAGTGGCCACATATTTGCCGGGGGAAGGCATTTTTTGACAGTGAAAGAAGACTGTATTTGGCTATCCGGGCAAAGGGAGGGGGCGTCTAGACCAGAGCCGTGGGGCGTCGATGGACCGAATTTGAGACTTGCTCTATGTATTGAACTGCATACTCGAGATCGTATGAGTATATCTCTGGCTTTTGGAAAATAGCAAGGCACTTTGATGAAACTATATGCACGAATACGCAAAAAGCTCCAAGCGAGGTTCGAGTCTAGAGACCCGGTGTGCGTGCAGTCTCTAAAGTCGGTGAATGGATTCTGGTTCCAGGCTCTGAAATACGACCCGAGGCCCTCGCTGCCGGTGCCGGTAAGAGCAGGATTGATGCCATCGATGGAGTTCTAAGGTAACTGCCAAGGGACAGTCTACGTGAGCCCACCGTTGGTGATGATATGTTCGGCCATCCTTTCAACCCTCCTCCGCCGTCGTTGAGTCCATGCTGGCAAAAAGATCTGCCACTCCAATGTGTTTCGTCACTAGCACGGCTCCTGACGGCTTCAGTTTACTGTAGTAGTTGTCCTCCCGTCCAACCACCTTGAAGCCCCTCTTTGCATACCACTCAAGGCCGTCCTCATTTGCTTCCCATACATGGGCGGTAACACGGGTAACATTGTGATCTTTTGTGGCCTTTGCGATGATTCTATATAAGAGATGCGAGGCAATGCCGTGAGAGCGGTAGGGCGCAAGGAGGCTAATGGTCGAAATGTAGAGCATGTCCGACGGGAGGACACGACAACGGATGGCGCCCACCACACGAGGTGAAGCTCCGATAGTGGTGGTTGTTTCTGAAGCCAGCGGCATGCTCCGCCAGGTAGCTATGAGGGTTATACCATGGTAAGGTTCTTGCAAGGATTCGGTGTAGAAGGCGGGCGGATATGCGATAGGCAGTGTCAAGGCATTGAGACGCTTGAAGGCGGACATGAGGTCCTCGGACAGCGGGACAAGCTCGACATTGGCAGGAAGAGGCGACAGCACGAGCTTTGCCGCCACAGCGACATTCTCCTGGGTTTCGGTGGGGGGAGGCTTCTTGAGCTCGGGGGTGGGGGGAGTGATGGGCTTCTCCGGTATAGAGACGCTTGCCGGCTTCTTCAGCCAGGCCGTGATGGAGGACTGATGCATTGTGAGTATGCTTCAGTCAACTAGTCTACGCGCAGCACCTCCACCTGCTGATGTAGTATGTCCCGTCTCTCCTGTCTGCTTTATTCCCTTGTTTGTTTCGTTGATTTAGATCGATAACAATAAACGGGTGAGTTTCCAACGTGCTAGGAAGATTTGATCTAATCTAATCAGATCAAATCAGAGCCCGGAGTTTCTTCTTATCTGATCCGATCTAATCTGATCAGTGCACTCCCGCCAAGACCCGAGCCCGACTTCTGCCAGCTACATCAACACCAGCCCGGGCAATTCCTTCCTGCATCGTCGACATCTTCACAATGGGCGCAGAGAACTCAAAACCCGCTGGCGTCTCCTCCCAGCATATCTTCTCCTCGTATGTGCCCTCCGCAGCCCCAATGGCAACTACAATGGCTGACAATAGTTTGCGCGCAGAGATGCCCCCGTCTCCTTCTCGCATGAATTGGTGAATTCACTGCAGAACAATTCACAGGTACGTCATCTACATCGATATACGTCCATTTGTGGTGCTTATTTGTACGCCAGACCGACTCCACCCGGTCAAAACAGCAAGAGTTGGCATACCAGCAGCGTCTCACTACCGAGCTCGAGAAACTCCGCGAAAAGGAAGCCCAGAACCTCTCCAACCTAGCCCACACACTCTCTGGAGAAGCTGAAAAGCCCTTTGAACCCTCATTCTCCGAGTCGTTGACCGAGAAGATCTCCGACGCGACTTCAACATCGTCCACCCTCGTGGAGAAGCAGAAGGCACGCGACATGAGCAACGCTAGCGTCACCAAAGAAATTGAAGCTTTGAAGAAGAAGTTGGATGCTCGGAAGAAACTTGAGCAGGCGGATCCCGCTGTCAACAAAGCTAAAGAAGATGTCGCGAACTGCTTGAGGACAAACGACAGGCGGCCGCTGGACTGCTGGAAAGAGGTGGAGGCATTTAAGAGAGAGGTGGGAAGGCTGGAGAAGGACTTTGTTGAGCGAACAATAAGATAGCCTTCTGTCTCCATATTCAAATCTTGTAGTGATAGAGTTTGTGTAGAGTATTGGGCTCGAGTCGGGAAGGACACCTCGATGGATACGATGGGAAGCATATTACTTCGACAGAAACTATCTATACCTCTTATGAAGCAAAGGTGCATGTTCTTGTGTTCTGTTACTTCTCCACTTGCTTCTTCATCGCATATTGCCTCTCAACACCTAGAACCTTCACTTTTTTGTTGGTTCCTCACACTATGACTACTCTTTGTACGGGCATTTTCACGCCTACTAGCGCCGTTTTCACCAGTCTTCGCCCAGCGATTAGGATAAGACCTGCCGATACCCGCGAGAATTGTGCAATATTTAGTTTCTGGTGCACATGAGGTCAAGGTGAGAGGTAGATGGCCGGTGAAAGTGAGAGAGAGACGGCCGATGAAGGTTGGGTATAGAAGGACGGGTACTTTGACCTCCATCTTACCTACTCGCTTCAACCTCAACTTCTCTTCTTTGACACCCAGCGACCGACTCCAACATACCTTTGAACAATAGCGAGAGTACTCGACCAAGACGATGCCAGCATCAATATCCTCTCTGGTCGATTTATTGACCGCCGAAGATGAAGCATACGCCCGTAGGTTGGAAGAAGAGTATAACGAAGAAGGTTAGTAGAGCTTGCTATGCCCTTGAACATTACTGACAGTTCGAAAGCCTCGGATAGCAACGCTAGCGACGACAACTACGACGACGACGAAGATGGCGCTATACACATCGACATTGACTTAACTACGGATGATGGATCGCCTAGCCCAAGTGTCCGTCATGATCAGCCATTCCCCAACCGCATCGAAGTCCATGAAGTCAGTCTAAGTTGCGGTCTCATCAGAATTGGAGATGTTATCCAATTGAAAGATGAATCTAAGATAAGCCTACGGGGCCGCCAATACGGAGACTTCTTGCTGGTTATTAAGATTATAGAAGATATACAGACTGGGGATATGATGTTCCATGGTTTTCGGCTGCGACGCTGCACTCACCTGGCGCCACTCTTTGATGGTCAGTCCAGTACAAAGGGTTTTCTTTGCTCATATTAATAGTTTATCAGTCAAGCTGAACGATCTGGTCTTGATGATGGAAGTTGACCGCTACGACAAGCGTCCACACCATATTCAAGGCCTAACAGAAGTTGCCATGGACAAAGTTATGAGGAAACGGACCTGTCGCTTCACGAATTTGAGTTATGAACAGATGGGTCTTCGAAGTACCCCAGTTTTCATTCCTGCCCGAGTCTCTCGGCTTAATGACGACAAGGTCGTTAAAGATTATGTCTTCAATGACGGCCCACTTTTCTGTCGGTGGGTACATATCGCAATCAAGGAACCAAACGGCAAGCCCTATGGTGGAGAAGTCCGCATGATATACAAAAGCGAACGGGATAAGTTCGAGCAGCTATCGGAAACATCAAATAATAGTCGGGCTTCGAACAAGACTGCGAACAACGGATCTAATAATATTTCGGATGACGACAATGACTTCATCATAATTGACAATCCTCGAAAACGCTCATCAGATTCTGTTGAAGTACTTGATCATGATCCTCGGAAGCGTCGCCTGGATATTCCATCAAAGCCAGCAAAGTTAACATTTGGCGACCTCTTCTGCGGTGCTGGCGGAGCCTCTTTTGGTGCCGTCATGGCTGGGCTACATGTTATGTATGGTGTTGATATTAAGAGGGACATCTTGGAATCGTTCCAACATAACCATCCTGGGGCCATTGCACTTGAGATGGACGCGCATGATTTTCCCGAGAAGGCGTCGAGGTTGAATTTCCGCGTAGACCATGCGCACTTTTCCACCTGCTGCCAGTTCTTCGCCATGTGCCAGTAAGTCGTTCTCTCTTCCACTTCCAGGCATACCTGATTTGCTGTAGCACTCGCCCTGGCAAGGATGATCAAAAAAATATGGAAACCATCTTCACCGTTGGCCCAATTTTGCAGTTGCTCAAGCCACCGTATGCTACGGCTGAGCAGGCGCCTGGAATGATATTGAGACGAAAGCATCGTAAACACTTTCGAACTTTCATGAACTTGTAAGTTGAAAAAAAATACCAAATACTTTGGAAAGCTACTCAAGGTACCATTCAGGATTCTCAAAGCTAGATACAACATTCGGTATCAGGTGACGGACCTTGCTAGCCTCGGTCTTCCTCAGCGTCGCCGACGCCTCCTATTCAATTTTTCGAAAGTCGGATTCCCCCTTGCGCCCTTTCCAGACCCCACGCACGGTCCGAGAGACAGCGGCTTGAAGCGCTATGTGTCCGTCGCTGACGCTCTTGAGGAGCTCGAACGCAGACCACAGGGCCGCCAGGATGACCCACTCCACCGCCCAGAGACCCTAAGGCGCTACAATAAAGAGCCATTGGATCCTCACAACTCTTTGCTCCGAGGGTGTCTAACCACTTCTGGCGGTGAAAATTACCACCACTCCGGAAAACGGAAATATACAGCCCGTGAGAACTCACAGTTCCAAACGTTTCCGCTTCACGCCAAATTCAACGGCTCACCATCAAGCGCAAATTTGCAAAGTAAGCCTGCTCTTTTTAACCGCGCGTATACAGTTTCGCTGACAACGATGTAGTTGGAAACGCGTACCCATGCAAGCCGGCATCCTGCCACTTTTTAACAAATGCACAGACCAGGGAGGCCTTCGATCATGGGCTCATCGGCGAAGAAGAGGTCATCCAAGATCTTTGGGAGACGCTCAATAGCAAAGGTGTCATAATTCCCAGAAACTCTACGCAATACCGATACCTCAATAGGTTGGAAAAGAATCCGGCAAAGCCGGGTTATGTGCCCCCATCCGTCTGGGCAAAAGCTACGCCGATCGAGCCGAGACCGTCTGTACGAGAACCGGACGTTGGACGGTTTGACAGGGCAAATGAGAGGAGAAGACGTGAAGTCCTTGCTGAAGCGGAAGCTGCTGAGGATAATGGGGATGTGGTTTATATTTGAGTAGAGCCAGGTTGACTTGGCTGCTAAGGAGTTGCGGGGTCGTACATAAGTGGGTTCAAGAGAAAAATATTCCTCTGGGGATGAAGGTGCAGCGATGTGTGGGTACGGAGCATGCACGTGGACCTTTCTCGCTACATAGGCGGTGCTGGAAGGAGGGTGGGTTTATTCAGGTTGCGGACAAAATTGTCTATGGCGTGTCAGATTAATTGACTAGGAAGCCAAGGTTTGGTCGCAGCAAGGAGAGCTTCAACAGCTTTCATCGAGTTTTCTAAGTGCTAGGCGGTTTATATGCTTTATTTTCCGCCACTCGAGTCTAGGACCTTGCCGATGATCGAGCGAAGGGGCTACTCAACCACGAACAATAAAAGATAGTTTCCTTACACAGCAGTTGTATTATGCTAGATTTATACGCTTGTGATATGATAGTAGCTAATTGGCAAAAGTCTGACATTGACTTCTACATGCTAAATCGAATCAACTGTCTTAAAGGTTTCCACTTTGTATTGAATTTTCATTCAACTCTGCCTCATTTCACCATCTGCGTACCAATGTCGTTATTTGCGCACTAATTACGACAGGGGCCTCCCTTTTTGTTCGTCACAATCTACAACTCCAACGACTCCTTAACGAATGGATCAAGCCTCTCCTTGAACTCCTCCAGGCTCATCTCCTCACCAGTCCAGTATGTCTCCGCATCACCATGGGGCTTCTTCGGTGGGATCAGAACATCTGACACGACTTGGATGACGCCATCACTGGCCACTCCATCATGAACAGTGACGCGTGAGAACCCATTGATGCGGATCGACACGAAGGGACCGTATCCCGTAATGTCAACAGCGAGCGACTTACCATCAAGCACCGTAGGGAGATCGAGATGATAATAAGGAGGTCGCGCAGCAGCCTTCTCTTCATCGCTATCAGAGCCGTCAAAGAATGCATCCGAGTAAAGCGTCTGATCTACAACGATGTGGTACTCCAAGAGCGCCTTCAAGTACTTCTGCCCGTACTTGCTGAACAGAAACGCATTGATCTTTGGCCCTAGCTTTTTGAACGCCAGGTTGGAAGGGGCAAAGAAAGTTCCTCCGCTGTGCGGGTATTCCGTGCTATTGATCTTATTGAACAATCCGGTCTTTCCGAGTCCGAGTTCGAGCGTGCTAAACTCCCCAGGGAGCAGGTCGATGATTGTCCCTACGCTCGGGGGCGGGATGAGAAGAGAGTCGATGCCATGGATTACTCCGTTTGTGCCGAAGATGTTGACGGCAACGATCTTGCTGTAAAAATTGATGGCTGGACCTTTAAGAGTGACACGAACAGTCAGGCGCTGCTTGTGGCCAAGATGGTCTGGGTCTGACGGTTCGTAAAGAGTGGGGATCGTGTAGGAATGGAGGACGCGACCGGCAGGATAGAAAGAGTCGCTGACGTGGTAGAGAAGAACCTTCTCTATGTCTTCCTTCGAAGGCTTGTGACCGTGATGAGGGATCTTCTCGAAAGCGGAATCAATGGGTGCGAAAATAGTGAAGTTTGCGCTAGTGCCGTTAAGCTTCTCAACGAGATCGGGGTATTCATTGATTAACTTTGCGAGTTTGGTGGTATAGTTGCTCTTAGCGATGAGCTCGTATACGGTCAAGTTGGGCTTGCCATGGTGTGGTGAAGTGCGGTGAGGGGGATGGTCGTATGATGGATGAGGGAGATGGTGATAATGGTCATCGGATACTTTGGCAGGGCGATCGTCGTAGGTAGATCCTTCGAGCCAGGTCCCAACGTCGCAGCCCGTGGTGTGGATCTTATGGTATACATCCTCGCTCAAACTTTTCACGCTATCAGACCCCTTTTCCAAAGCGTAGTCGAGCACATTCTTTCCCTCTTCGAACACCGCCTGTCCCTTCTTGTAAACTTCGCGTCCAGACCTCTCGACATCCTCCAACACACTTTGGCCCTCTTCAATCACACGTCGTCCGGACTTTTCGATGTTATCAAACACATCTGCATCGTGAATGACAAAGGCAGATGTGAGAGGAAGAAGTGCTAATACTGAAGTAATCTTCATGTTGACTTCAAATCAAAAGGAGCAGAAAGAGAAGAGAAGCTAAGTATGATGAGTAAATGGGGATGAAGGGCTATTATGGGATTTGAATTTGTCGATGATGCTGACACTGGGGGCAGTGCTATTGGACCGGAAGCAACGGCTACGTGTTGCCACTATCTTGCGTGCTTGGGAGATGCAAAGTATAATGAAACAGTGGAGTGGAACTGGTACGACCCGACTTCGTGTAGTTGGATACTTCAATTCTCCAAGACGACTGATGAAGATGAACGAAGAAGTAGAAGACTAAGATGTCGAATCGTACCAAATACATCCACGTATCTAGCGTTGCATCTATTGAGGCCGCGTAACTCGCAGGCTGATATATATGCGTCGTCATTTGCGAATCACGAATCGATGATGTTGATGACGCAAGAGGTGTCTTAGCTCTAGTTAAGCTTCCCCGCATCCGGACTACATTACGGACGAAAAGCGACCCGTGATAATATAAAATCAAACATATCAATGGAGCAAAAGAATTCCACTCAGCGTACAGTATTATGTATGATAATCAATCGAATATCTAAAGATCCGGAAGTACTCATCAGCAACACATCCAAATTTCGGATCACGTGACGGATTGGAAATCGGGAACTCGTCGTCGTCATCGCTCTCACCCACTACCACGTTACAACTACATGTACAGCAACATTCTCGACCCGGCTGACAATGCGCCTATTGCTTGTTAACAAGCTTCACATATCAAATGACGTCTCCAATGCGTATATCATGCCTCAAGCATTGCCTAGCTCAACCGCATCACGTTAAAACGCGCTTATTTCTCCATATTTTCACATCCACCCGGTATCATTTCATTGGTTCTGTGTTCCATGATTACATGGCATGTCAAGCTTTACCAAGCTTTGGGCAAGCCTTCCGTCTCTCTGGTAGCATTCCTCGCCAATAGGGGGGCACATTCCATGTAGTGTAAGCTATTACTGCAACGGGTTGTCATGCTTGCGTCACTGGATGTTGTTGTATTTACTCTCCAGCAGCCCCCGGGGCTTACAGACAGCATACCAGGAACCTTCACTAGCTGCCTTCTAATTGAAGGTTTATAGATTGAACTGTTGACGCTATGGCTGGACTCGCAAGACATGTCGATCCTGATGAGCTATTGAAGTCTCTCCAGGATCATCCAGTTCATAAGTCTGGAGGCCAACGTGGCAATAGAGCCGTCAGTCATACGACACCATACTCGAGTCGCTATGGGTCCACGACCGAGATCAGCAAGTTCAGGATACCGCATGAGGGGGCGCCAGCGGACGTTGTATGAGCAATCCGGGCTTCATACCAGATAAGGGCTTTTGCTAACTCGAAAATCAATTTTAGGTTCATCAATTGCTCAAGGATGAGCTTGATCTCGATGGACGTCCTCAGCTGAACTTGGCTTCATTTGTTGGCACCTACATGGAACGCGAAGCCGAACAGCTCATGATTGAGAATTTATCGAAGAACATGAGCGATGCCGACGAGTATCCAGCTATGATGGATATGCACGCAAGACTACGTACTGCCAAAGTTGTGAATTTACATAAGGCATACGCTGACTACCTTTGTCGATGGATAGTGTGTAAGTTTTGTACAGCAGAAGTAGTTGTCTCGATTTTAACGGCCTCCAGGTTTCCATAATCTCCCACTTATGGGGGGTACAGAAAGGGGAGAAAGCCATTGGTAGCGCGACCACTGGATCTAGCGAGGCCATTCATCTCGGCGGTCTAGCAATGAAACGTCTTTGGCAAGAAAAAAGAAGGGCAGACGGGAAAGACACGTCGAAGCCAAACATCCTAATGGGATCTAATGCTCAAGTTGCGCTGGAGAAGTTTGCACGATATTTCGAAGTTGAGGCACGAATACTGCCTGTGTCGGAGAAGTCGAACTATCGCCTCGATCCCGAGCTGGTAAAGGACAATATCGACGAGAATACCATCGGGGTGTTTGTGATTCTAGGTAGTACCTATACAGGACACTATGAACCCGTCGAGGAGATCAGCAACATTCTAGACGAGTACGAGAAGCAAACAGGAGTTGATATTCCTATTCATGTTGATGCTGCATCCGGGGGCTTCATTGCGCCATTTACCCACGCGAAAGCTGGTGACGGCAAGTGGAATTTCGAATTGCCTCGCGTTAAGTCCATCAACACATCTGGCCACAAATTTGGCCTGGTGTACGCAGGCGTAGGATGGATCATCTGGCGGGATGAGAAATTCCTTCCCAAACATCTCATTTTTGAGCTTCATTACCTCGGAGGCACCGAAGAATCTTATACACTCAATTTCTCCCGGCCGGGTGCTCAGATCATCGCACAGTACTACAACTTGATTCATCTTGGATTTACAGGGTATCGAGAGATCATTGAGTCAGCGCTAAAGAATGCGCGAGTGCTTAGCCGTGCGCTTGAAACCAGTGGATGGTATATCTGTGTCAGCGATATCCACCGGAAAAGAGGTGATCACAAGTACGAAAAGGGCAAGCCTCAGTATCTCGAGGGGGACATTTCTTCCGCGTACAATGCAGGCCTTCCAGTTGTTGCCTTCCGCTTTTCCGACGATGTCAAGAAGCAATATCCGCATGTGAAGCAAGACGCTATCAGCAACATCCTCCGAGCGAAACAGTACATCATTCCGAATTACCCACTGCCTCCCAATGAAGAGAAGACCGAAATCTTGAGAGTGGTGGTTCGTCAAACTCTTAGTCTTGACATGATAGATAGACTGGTCACAGACATTTGTGTAAGACGTTCCAGGTCCATGGTTGAGAATGTCGCTAATCTGTTGGCGTAGAGCTGTACCGAGACCTTGTTAAACAGCGATAAGGTGGATATAGATGTGTACCAGCCGGGCAGCAACAGCATAGAGGTAGGATTGCCTGTGCGCATCCTGGTGGAGAATATTGGCTAATGATCGATCCCTATTCAGAAGCAGCACTCGTCGCACGGCTTGCAAGCGAAGCACAAACACAGCGCACGGCGTCCGATGCATGATGGCGTCCACCGCAGTGTGTGCTAGCCCAGAGATGGAGCTGAGACGCAGTGGGGCTTCGGACAAGTTTCTTTCCGAAAGCAAGGAAAGGCGCGATCTGCCTGCGTATAGCTCTCATGGAAAGGTGATGTCGGGGACGAGAGCACAGTTTTGCGCGGGTTCGACAGAATAAAGAGTTCTGCATCTTTCTCATAGCATTCTTCCAGATATTGGCTCCCGCCTACGGAGACCTTCCGAGATCCCGTTAGCGCCAGAGTGAGGGCACCAAAGCCGCGTCCATGGATTGCAATATTCTGTTTGGTGATCATGGCTAAACATGGTGATATGACACGACGCCGAGTCCCTTCGATCCGATGACAACTCATTCACGATGTACATGTAGAGTGCAAGGATCATTCACATCGAGTGTGTTACGGCCTGTTCCCAGATTGCACTAACCGCATCAGGTAAAGCGCATCTAGATCAATCGATCTGCAAATCTTCGATGACAGCATCACCATCGTCAAACCTCCCAGTTCTTCTTCTTCGCCGACTCCGTTCCCTTTTCAGTCGAGGGCATATGCTCGTTAACCAATGGCAGCTGCAAGCCACAATGCTACAGGCATCATGCTCCCAGCAAGCTAGGAGAAGAGTCAGGCCTGACAGATGACCCGTCTTTGGTCTGGCACCGGCTTTCCTCGAACAATCGCGTATTAAGCTAGAAGTCTCCCTCCGATCACGATCATGACGCCTGTGGCCTCTTAGTCATTGAAGCTATTTTGCCTCTTTATTTCATATCTACTCTTAGACATGCGCTCCCAACACAGAGTTTCATGAACCGTACCTCATTAATGCTGCGACGCTGTGCGACCTGGCCGCCTTGTACTTCTGTTTGTTCCTTTTGTCTTGAGCGCGAAAATCATCTCCCCATGGCCAAGCTGGAGCCGGGATTGAATGCGGAGCCCAAGCCTCGCGTGCTCATTTACATCTTGCAACATGATGTTCGCCTCTCGGATAATCCTGTCTTTCACGCAGCCTCCCGCTATTTGTCAGCCAAGGAAGGCAATGCTGAACTTTCTGATACGCGGCACTTTGAAGACTTGCCCGTATCAGCACAAGACGTACCGAATTTCACTCATTTTCTACCCGTTTATGTGTATCCTGCAAACCAAATTGAAGTGTCCGGTTTCATCCCAGATTCTTCGAAACGCAGCCCTTATCCCGAAGCACGGAGCCATGTTGCGGGCCTCTGGCGCACTGGAATTCACCGAGCAAAATTTATCACAGAAGGAGTTTGGGATCTAAAGCAGAATTTAGAAGGATTAGGCTGTGGTTCTGGTGTTGAGATAAGAGTAGGAAGAATTGAGGATGTAGTGGAGCATATGCTGGATTGGTTCGAAGGCAATGAGAGCTCCGAAGGCAGTTACGCGGACGTTGTCGGGGTCTGGATGACTTCTGAAGAAGGCACAGAAGAGAAGAGGTCCAGTAATAAGGTGAAACATATAGCGGAACAAAGGGACGTCAACTTCAAGTTATGGGAAGACGTGAAGTATTATGTCGACGAGTATGTCATTTTCCACTCATCTGCGCACTCCCTCTTTGACTACCTAGATGCTAACATATATTAGTCAAGATTTACCCTTCGACGATGTGAGCGATCTACCTAATATATATACATCGTACCGGAAGTCTCTTGAGCCTTTGCGTGAGCGGCCTCGTCAAGTGGTTGCTACGCCGATACACTTACCACCCTTACCACCGAGACTGCCTCCTCAAAGACTTCCTTTTGAAATACCAACTAATTTTGACGGCCTTCTAAAGGCTGTACTTACACCACTAACTAATGAAGCAATATTTGGTCTTTTGTCGCCACCACAGTGGCCAGAAAATGTGGCCTCCGCTCACCCATTTGGAGGTGGTGAGACCGCAGCGAAAGATCGTCTCACCTATCTCGTATCTGGTGGAGCCATGAGCTCCTACAAAGAGACTCGGAACAAGATGTTGGGGGTCGATTTCAGTACAAAGTTATCAGCTTTCCTGGCGCAAGGCCATCAAACGGCACGACAAATACACTGGGCTATGGTTGATTTTGAAGAGGGGAGAGGCCCTGGAAGCAGTATCAAAGGTTACGGCAAGGGCGAAAACGACGGTACTGCTGCAGTCAGATTCGAGTTGCTGTGGCGGGACTACATGCGACTCTGCTCCCGCAAATTTGGATGCAGAATGTTCGCTTTGGGTGGTATCCAGAAGACTTCGAAGTGGAAAAATGATCGGAACAACGGATCACGCGATGATAAGCCGCGGTCTTCAAAGCACTTTAAGTTACTTGATCGAAGCAGTGGCGTAGGAGACGATCCGGAAAAGACGCGTGAAGTCTTCGCACGCTTCCGATCTGGTCGTACTGGCATCGGACTCATCGACGCATCGAATCGCGAGCTCGTTCTCACAGGCTACACATCAAACCGCGCCCGACAGAACGTGGCGTCGTTTCTTTGCTCACATCTAAACATCGACTGGCGGGTGGGTGCCGAATGGTACGAGTTCCTTCTCACAGATTATGATATGTCCAACAACTGGGGCAATTGGCAGTATGTTGCTGGTGTTGGCAACGACCCTCGCCAAGGTCGTATTTTCAACCCGGTAAAGCAGGCACTTGACTACGATGCCAAGGGTGAATACATCAAAGCCTGGGTACCGGAGCTCCGGGATATAAAATTGACTAGGGATCCGGGACCGGGACGAGAGGAGTTGGATCAGCAAAAATTAATGGGCTTGTACCAAGCTTGGAGGCTAACGGGAGAAGAGAAAAGTCGACTGGGGCTGCACGGCTTGGAGTGGGTGGAGCATCCCCTCGTTAGAATACAATTCTCGATTGGGCGGGGAAGAGGACAGCATGGTGATGGAAGGGGTAGAGGGAAAGGCTGGAGAGGGAACAATAGGGGAAGAGGAAGAGGCTTCAGGAGGCTAGGGAACGAAGACAAGGCAGTTAAAATACAAAATCCAGGCATTGGCGTTGGCGACGAAATGGTAGATTAATGAGGGAATGTCACAACGCGATCCCATAATTTATTGCAAATAATATGACTTGAAGCTTAACAATGTCATACCGCATTATTATTTTAGCAGTCTCCTCAACGGATACACAGCGTTGTGTGGTTATGTTCTAGAAGGGAAGCTCTTTATCTTCATTCAAATGACAAACATTGTATAAGACAAGATTACAGTACTTCTTCTCATTCCACACAATGCGCAGCTGTCCTATATCTTCTCCTCTCAATTCTTCTTCACGATATCTTAATGTGTCTTGTCAAAATAACACCTTTGTGGAAACCTTCCACTACGAAATCGCACTACAGAGCTCCACACACTCAACCTTTAGCTGAAAACTCAATCGCGCTCTCCCTCCGTTACCCCTCATCACACAACACCAACATGCAAAATTCGACCTCACCCAGCCCTGCCGGCGTATATCTCAATCCCATATACGCAGCGGCACCCAATATCATCACCCCGGTGGAATTCGTAGACCACTACGAAGTCCTTAGCCTCGACCATTGGGCGACTTCCGAAGAAATAAAAGACAGACACCGTCAGCTGCGACAAGAGTACTTCAAAACCTCTCCAGAGAAATATCGCGCGTTGCAAGCTGCATATGCCGTCCTAGTTGATTCCGAAGCGCGATTCCAGTACGACACGGAGTATCGCGAGCGGTTGGGATTGCCTCCTCCCCCTTCTTCTTCATATTCTACAGGGGTATGCAAACCTCATGTACCTGCTTCGAAGCAGAATCAGCCAGATACTTCCCCCAATAAGGTCCGCGGTATGGCGAATGAGCTTGAGAAGAAGTTGGTCAAGGAAACATCTTCTGCTAAGGTGAGGACGCAGGATCCCAATTGGGGGCTCAAGAATCCCAATCCAGTGGGTGGGGCGCTTATTGGGTCACGGCTGTATCATAGCTTTGTTCCTGTTTTAGTGGGGTATAGGGCTGGTACGGTGTTGAATTGTAGGCCGCCGCGGTATATCGGGGGTATTGCGGAGAAAGCCCGAGCGGTAATATGATTTAACGATATTCTCATTCATGGATCTAGGGAGTAGAGAGTAGCATAAGATCGATTTGGAGGAGTTCATTAAATGTACAAAATCATTCATTCATTCATTCATTCATTCATTCATTCATTCATTCTTCTCTGCGAACAGGTGGTCCAATTCTGATCTTGCTATAATGTAAAGAGAATCTCATCTAAATTCACCTTTCTGAATATGCTTTCACCGTGTCCCCAATAACTAGCTAATCAACTTAGAAAGCTCAATTCTTTCGAAGAGGTACGTCATATACCCGTCTTAAGACAGACAGCCGTGCTCAAATCATGATTACTGTTAGGGAAAAGTTGCTTCGATAGCTCAAGGTCTTGGAGAGGATTATATCTGTCAGACTATGGCTAAGAACCTTAAAGTAGGGGCTTCCTAATGCCAGATGAAATTGAAAGGTGCTTCCTGTGAAAGCGAGAATACTATCTGTGGCGGCAAAAGGGTCGTACCCTACAAGATCCAAGGATCTTGTGGTACATATACACGCGACACTATCATATCTACGGCATTTAGAATGAGTATTGTTCATCTACACTTTGCCCGTTCTTGACCATTATTACACTTCGATTGCTATTGGGGGATTGGAGGTGGAAAAGATAAGAGACGCTTAGAGAGTGATCGTATCCAAAGTAGAGTCGCTGGAAAAACTACGTTGTGGTAATCCAACACCACCTAAATAACTATCACGAGCTGCTAGACAGCTTTTTTGCGGCAGTTGTACAACTGAGTACGTATGTATCACGCTCCAAAGTAGGATTCAAGATCTATCTAGAGTTCTGTAAGCACGCGATTTGGCGGAACCAGTAGACTGGGCCAGTCCCATAGCAAAAGAAGCAAGTCTGAACATTAATGAGAATCAATATGGTTGTCATTCCACACACCCACGCCGAGGACCGTGTAACTGCTGCACAGCGTCGACAGAATAAACTACGATTCTTGTAATATCTCACGGCTTGACGGATCAAGACGGCTCATATTTTTGTACGAGAAAAACCTCGGCTAACTCAAAATTTCAATATTGCGGTTGATCTAGTGGCCGACTGTAAAACAGGACCACTCAAAATCGTTTCAATTGGCTCTGGTGCTAGGATTTATATGACGCTCGTTCCTGCACCAACAGGACAAATCGGTACTATCAAAAGGTCGTTATGCGAAGGATGATAGGAACACATTGTCGTTGACGGTGAGAGGTATGATGGTGACAAAGGCGCAATTTATTCGAGCAAATAACTGGAGGGTGGATACTATACGCTGTGTAGGTATTTTAGAAAGCTCCTTGCCTCATACAAAGTAGGATAGGTCTTTGTTGTGGCATTGTACGTAATGGATATTGTACTCAATTAACTACAACGCTCCTGAGGAATGGACAGAGAACAATGCCTAGTTTGCCTCATGCATCAGGGACTTCTCGTAGATAGCTCAAATATATATTCCGATGTTTCCTAAGGGCTATATGCAGATACGTTCGAACGATTTTCTCACCAACCACACGAGAGGAAGTGTTGTACCTTTGTCAGAAGCCTGCGAATGAGTTCGCAGATACTGGAGACAATAGCTCAAAAGAGATTTGAGTATTGCACCTGTTACGAGGCCCCTCCTAAATATCGTCCTATTTCTTTATACCGACAGCAGAGTCTAAGGTGATAACCCTTCTTCCCTCACGTACAGCGATTAATTCGTCTTCGAACTCTTTCTCCCACATTCGAGATGACAGTGTCGTGTTCCAATGGAGTACTTTGGGTGCCCACGACCCCTTCATTGCCTTGTGTCCCGCCCAGCCACGTTCTGCAAGGTCCACGAGCCCAAGCGCTAGTTCATCGGCGATTTCCTGGAGAGGCAATTGGTGAATTTCCTTCTCTTGAGGCGTATCATCTCGTGGTAATGCGCCAGCCTTGAAGGCCGCATCAAGGCATAGATGATTCAACTCAGTCGTTATAACACGGCCAACAGCGGGGGAAATAATGCCCTTCTTGCCAGTCGGAATTATACCCACACCACGGTCTGGGCGCTCAAGGATAGTACGTACAAGCAGTACATGTAGATCAGTCAGATCAAGTACGTGTACGTAATCGAAGCTGGATGTATCGTTGAACTTAAAGCCGTGCCCGTGTTGCAAGATGTAGCGCATCAAGGTTGGAACCACCAGCCCTGCCTTATTGAACAGTCCCGTGCCTTTTCCAAAGACCAATGGAGTGTTCAGGCTAATTAACAGCTCGAACGCCTCTCTCTTCAGCCGCCTCCAAGACCCCGGTCTCAGTTGTCCTTTGCGGGTATGGGTTGCGCTCATCCTCCTTCTTGAGAAATTCAAGGATAGTATCTTGATCCTCCACATCATCCCACTCGCGCTCTGGGTGCGCTTCCTCGGTCAGTGGACAGTCAGATAAGCTAGTACAGCCCGAGATGTGTAAAAGCCACGGTGTAGGAAAACGACCAGCTTCAACCCGTCGCGCCAGCCCATCAACAAATGCCTTAGCACCAGCTGCAATAAACCCAGAGCCAACATTTACAATGATGTCGTATTTTGCTGCTATATTGGCGCAGAAAGTGATATCTTCAAGTCCGGCCCACTTGATTGGATTGACACGCGAGCCGTACTTCCCGCTCAGCTTTTTCGCTTGCTCTTCGGTGCGAATGAGTGCGTCGAAGCTTGCGTCTTTGAGGCTGGGCTCAGTGCTTTTTATGAGCTGATCGAGAGTAGTACCACCCACATAACCTATGGCACCAGTGAGAAGAATCTTACTCATGTTGTTTAGGTGCTCTTAAACAGGTATAGAGAGTCAGAGGGTCAGAGGGTCATAAATTGATATGAATCAGTAATAGAGGGTTCGTTTCTGCATCTTGAAAAGAGCTTCTTTGAGTCCATAAGATATGTATAATAGCTTTAATACGGCGCCCTCTGTCGTGTCCGTTGGTCCCCGAGCGGATGCAAGCGTTCCTGCTCGTATCAAGCAGGAAGACCATAGCGTTTCGTCAATATTGGAGGAACAAGCTATAATGGTGAACCGTGCTTAGACAGCTTTGCTATCATGGGATTAGTGTTATACCCCTTATATAAGTGACGTCATAGATGAATGAAGTGCAAAGCAACGTTATAGCTTATCTCGTTGGGTTTGGCAATATATAGTAAACCCCCAATTCTCACTCACGAAATAACATCAGCCGATGATTGCAGTTCGTGTTGGTTCGAGTGGTGGAGTGAGAAGGATCAAGCTATGGCTTAATTAAGAGACAAAAAGCGGTGTAGAGTTAACAACAACGCCGGCAGTTTTTTAGGTACGATTATCGGTACAATGAGTGTGTTGTGTGACAGGTAAGAATATACATCTCACATGGCTAGATAGCTGTTACGCAAGCAACAGCCTACAATGTTAAGACAGTGCTGTTTCGCAGCTCTCCAGTCTAGGGAAGGTCCCCTACAAATCTTTAAAATGTTTTTGCTATGCCTGGTTGTGTGAAATCTTTTGCCTTGATTTTTATTTATAGAGGATCTATGACTCGGGTATCTTTGTCCGCCCCTGCAAGCTACTTATACAACAGAGCCAAAAGAATCGTGCCCAATGACCTTTCATTAATGTACCTTTTCATCATAGTGTTATATGCCAAATATATACATCAAGCAAGGATCATATAGATAGGAAGGACAACTGATACTAGTTATATGTATTGGACTGCACATCAGCAGGGGTGCGGATTCAAAAGGAGACGTCTCAAATCATTGTTAATTACATTTAAAGGTACAATCCAACACTTCAAGAACTCTCATTGCTAGTAGCGCCTTAGATATAAGGCTAACTATATGATTTGATAGAAGACGTAGTCTTGTGTTTGTTGCAAGGCGATAAAATGATCATCTATTAGCCAAGCTCATTTCTGCTCTAAGTTTAGAGATTTTTGTGAAGCAATTCAAGATTCTTACTCTTGAGTGCCCTTGCGTGGGAAATGTTTGCTGTAGCTGTTGTTCAAGTGGGTTGGATGTAACTCAAGCAGCCACTGTAGTTTCACTCTAACAGAAACTAGATGTACATTCTAGCGCATGTCCAGCCTTATAATCTCTATGTCTGAATTCAACTTAGGCCACTAGCCTGTTATCTAGCGGTGCTAGTTTTGGTGGTAATTATGGGAGAAAGGATAGGTACGTTTCCCTTTCGAGAGTAGCAAGGAGGAAGTAAATACCAGGATTCGCTTTCCTAGGTCGTCTACCCTAAAGGTGCGTGAGGGTTGTTTTGTGATTTAGAATACTCTATGCTGACTGCTAGCTCTCAAATCTTATGCGTGACTCGATATGGACGTTGGCCTGTATCTTGCTATCCAAACTTATTAAAGAGAGCAGCGCTGAGACTGCAAGCATAAGTAACAGTGGATTAAAGATGTTGTGCTAAGCCATTCAACTCTTATCTCGTATGTTAACCTTTGAAATTAGATTCTACTGTAATCTCATAAGCTAGTGAGGTGTGCTAGACTAGTCGCCGGTACATTTGATGTACCAGACGTCTACAGAAGCAACAAACGATACATAGAAGACAGAAATTCGATTCTCCACAGACAAAAAACTTTGATTCTTGATAAAAAATCAATGTATGTAATGATCAGGAGCAGGTAAAAAAGTTATTTTCCTTAGGCGGAGAGGCGACTAGGGGGAGAAAGGAGAAGTGTCGCTGAACAGCTCCATCACCAAGAAAGAGCTTCTTTAAGCTCAACTTAGGCCTCTCGCTAAGCTCGGAGTTTTATTTCCTCTTTTCCCTTTGTATATAGTCTTATTTGATCTGACGCTTTTGGCAGCGCAGTGATCCCAATCAATAAATCCAGAGCTCTATTTCCTCGCATAAGAAATAGCAGTGAAAAGAAGTACATAACTAGTCTTTTCAAAGTCTCTGTAAAGTGGACAAGTGTTATGGATCTAAAAAAAAGTAACAAGCTTTACGTTCCACGTATATGAGGTTAGTTGAAGTTCTTAATTTTAAGATCTAAGAAAATCATACTACGTCTATACCCCATTAACGCTAGCTTCTACACCCCACAAGCTTTGAACAGGCAACTAGTATCAGGAGCATAAGATATGGCAGTATCAGTAAGAAGAGAAAATGCATGCTTTGGTTCATATATTTTGTATCTACAGATCTTTCCATTAAGTATTCACGTCACGGGCTTGTGGTTTAGTGGTATAATTTTCCCTTAGCACTTCATTGGCATCTCGAGTCATTGGATAACATGGGAAAGGTCCTGGGTTCGATTCCCAGCAAGTCCAATCTTTTTTGTTGCCTCGTCGCTGTCGTGTGTGGAGGAAAAGATCAGAAGGGTGGCTGAGAAACATGCCTCGGTTAATTAGCCAATAGGCAATCTAGGCTAGTCATGCCAAGACAACACCTCCTGATCTTATAATAACAAAACTTCCCTTCTTTTTCTCTCTCTCAATTTGTGGAAGCATTGCCGAAATCCAGCATTTGGTCACCACTACAATGAGGACATGGGCACAAATCTTTTGTGACAAACGGTAGTCAGTTAATCAATACACATACGTCGATCATTCTACGTTCGCAGTGGGGCAATCTTTGTCCAATCACCTCAGAGTACTCAAGATGCAACCACTGCCAGAATGGACACTTCAAACCAGTGCTGGGACTTCGGACCTCATCCGATTCATCAACGCCGCACTACTGGACAAGCATATTGAGTTCAGGCTAGAAAAAATGACTAACATCTTTTAGTAAGGAAAAAGCGTGGGTGCAGCTCGATAAGACTGCCGCATCATGCATGCGATGCCAACCTCTTGCCATGGACTATCAATCGAGGCTGATTCTCCCTGCATAACGCCCCGTTGGGGGGCCAGTAGTAGAACGGCCAGTGGTTAAAACATGATCAACTTTGTGTAATAGTCACTGTAACTGTCATTCCAGCCTATCTCCCACATGCGTCCTTCTTTCGATCTCCAGGGGCTGCAATGCGTGCTGCTGGCTTTCCTTTCTTGATTTATGGGGCCGAGGACAGGCTCCATTACACCAAAAGTACATCTTTATAAACCTATGCGTCGTTCAAGATCCCAATCACATTGAGCTGTCCTTGGAATATTCTCCCACCTCATCGTCATGCAGAATCGACCTGACAGCTCCCGATCTTGGATACCTAGCTTTATCAGGATGTGTAGAGAGGACGAGTGCGATACGTACCCTAACGAAAGGACAGCCTTGGTCTCGTCACCACATCCCGAGGACTATGTTGGAGAAACATATGAGCTTGAAGATGGGGATCATACCGAAGTCCAGCTCGTTCTAGTGGAATTATGGACACTATTCAAAGGATCCGTTCCCGTGGTGCTCGCCTACGCTTTGCAAAACTCTTTGCAGACAATTTCCGTTCTCATCGTTGGCCGGCTTTCCCCAGAGGCACTCGCCACCGCCGCCTTCTCGTACATGTTTGCCATGGCCACAGGTTGGCTCATAGCACTCGGGGGAACCACTGCCATTGATACCCTCGCATCCGCCAGCTTTACTGGAAGCAAGAACCGCCATGATTTAGGCATCATCCTCCAACGCTCCTTCATAGTTCTTGCGCTTTTCTATATACCGGTCGCAATTCTATGGTTTTGTTCCGAACCACTATTCAGAGCACTTGGACAGGAGGACTTCATCGCTCGCGACTCGGCAAAATTTCTTTCAATGCTGGTTCCAGGAGGTCTCGGCTACATATACTTCGAGGCAATGAAGAAATATCTCCAAGCTCAAGGTGAGGGTCAATAAGCTCAATGACTGTCATTATTCTAACTAGGATAGAAATCATGAGGCCTGGCACCTATGTCTTACTTATCACATCGCCTCTTAGCGCAGGACTGAACTACCTCCTTGTGTACACATTCAAGATTGGGCTTCTTGGCGCACCAATCGCAACCGGCATCGCATACTGGATCTCTTTTTTACTCCTTCTCGCGTACGCTCGCTTTGTCAACGGCTGGGAGTGCTGGGGAGGATGGAGTCGTCAATGTCTGCAGAACATGAAGACTTTCGCGCTACTGGCTTTCCTTGGAATTATACATGTGGGCACTGAATGGTGGGCATTCGAAATCGTAGCACTTGCCGCAGGAAAACTAGGAACGATACCGCTCGCGGCGCAGAGCGTTATCATGACGACAGATCAAGTCATGAACACGATTCCCTTCGGCGTGGGCGTCGCCACCAGTTCACGGGTCGGCAATCTCCTCGGAGCACGCAATGCCAAAGGGGCTGCAAGGGCGGCAAACACGGCTGCTGTTCTCAGTGTGCTCCTCGGAGTAGTTGTATTGGCGATCCTCATGGGTGTCAAAGACTTCTACGCGAAGATCTTCAACGACGACATCCACGTCATCAAGCTGACCGCAGAAGTGATGCCATATGTGGCTCTCTTCCAGATCGCGGACGGCCTGAATGGGAGCTGCGGGGGCGCGCTCAGAGGCATGGGTCGGCAGCATATTGGTGCCATCGTCAATATCATCAGCTACTATTGCGGAGCTTTGCCTCTTGGGATCTCTCTTGCATTCCATGGCTGGGGTCTCAGTGGTCTCTGGGCAGGTCAATGCATTGCATTGTACCTTGTCGGCTTCGCAGAATGGGGTATTGTGGCATGGAGCAACTGGGAATATCAGGTTCAGAAGGCTTTTGATAGGATGGATTCGGATGACAGGGCTGAAGTGGGCGTATCGGATGGGTATGCGCCGAACGGAGATCCTTGGGCCGGAAGAAATGGAGAGGCTTGAAAACGTTCTTAGCAACTCGTCTTAGACATACATAGATACGAATAGAGAGATAGGTACATTGCGGTTGAAAAATGTCACTAATGTGTATCAATGCCCTATTTGGGTTACCGTGTTAGTGTGTGCAACGCTCTGAATCGCGTAGCGAAAATCTTGTACTATAGAGGCATATATCGGGAGTTGATGAACTACCAGCATTAATTGGTAAAGCCTCTTATCGTCATGAGTAATCAGGAAAGTCATAACTAATGTTTCAAGCATAAGTTATAGACCTTTTTAGATATTCTTAGTAAAAGATGGCTCACTTCTTCGTCCCTACCCCATCTCCCGAGATCTGCAGCTTCCTTACGCTTCGATCTGGGTGATTGATGACCACTCGTGCATACCAAAGCTGGCTGAGGTTTTTAGACTCTTATCAATTGTACATAGTCACATAGTCAAAGCTTAGTCAGTAGGAATGAGCATCTTCTGTGTGACTTTAGCTATACCTTCAGAAACACAAAGCAATTGATTCTTCTCCACGTACTTCATCAACATCCACTCATGATACAGAGCTGTTCAGATAAGTAAAATGGCAAGCAAGCGTCGTGTTCCCCGCTTTCCTGCCATAGATGCGTTGGCACATTACGTGACGACTGCGTCTTCATGCATGCACTCCAAGCATGATTCTCTTCATTCGTCGTGCTGAAGATAAGACATGCATCTTCCAAAACTGAATTTCATGAGTTTTGCGGTTACGAAATAGCCAGTAAGCATTCCTATTGGCCAATGGCCTACGTGGAGTACTTAGTGCCGTCATCGTTTGGCGGGGTGTACCATCAAACTAACGGGTCTGCTATCCTTGGGTATAACGGGGCGTATCAGCAACATCTCAGAACTAGAATTCTGAACTATAAGGAGTTGATGGAACTAACCAGTTGGGGGCAATCGCAGGCGGAGAGTGCAGAACCCGATTGTTCCGTTGCGTTGATCACGGTCGATATTTATCTTCGCGCCAACAGCAATAATAGTGTCTGCGCTTCATGGGGTAACGATAGGTACAAGAAGGAATGGCCTGTTGGAGGCTGTAACCTATATGCTTCGTGGATGGTGGATACCCAGGCATCTTTGAGGTGTTTACCTAACAGCAGAGAGTCAACAAGTACAAGATACTGAGGGGCAGGGTCTTAGTGACGATATGTTATATAAGTTCTTGCAGCGAACCTCTTTATCCAGCTTGGTCTTCTTCGCTGTCTTCTCAATTTCTCATTTTAAGAGGGGAAAATGAAGCTCTACACCAGTATCATGAGCTTTGCGGCTCTTGTAGCTGCGCATGGTGACCATGACCACGACCAAACACCCATCTCAGGACCGCACCAAGATTTGTGGTATAACACACTACCAGGTGATGGCGGGACTCAGGTTTGCGAGCCCAATTGCGACTAGCACAATGACTTCTACTAACCTCCCCTCAGGCAGATTCAGTTTTCTCCGGAATCTCTACCTTCGGTCGAATTAAGTATCACCCATGCCTCTCAAACCGCGATGTCAAGTACGACATCGCATTTATCGGTACATAGCACCCTGAATCTCTCTGACATGAATTGTCTAATATGTTTTGAAGGGGCTCCGTTCGATACTGGAACTTCGTACCGCCCTGGAGCACGCTTCGGCCCTAGTGGCATTCGGCAAGGTTCTCGCCGCCTCAACCTATAGTACGTTCCCTCATAGCAATCACAAGCTTACTTTTACTCCTTTGTGAGCATTCAGGCTCACGAAGGGTTGGATTTAGTGGCGGCTATAACGTTCCCCTCGAAGCAAACCCGTTCAACTCGTGGGCGAAAATTCTAGACTGTGGCGATATTCCCGTCACCTCGTATGATAACAAATGGGTAAGAGGAGTTGGCTTGACAAGGCACATCAAGGGCTTCACTAATGCCACATAGGCACTCCAACAAATTGAGCAAGGCCATAATCTACTTCTTTCTCGTCAACCGGCTACGAATGCTCTGGCGCCGGGCTACTCGAAGAAGGGCAAGACTCTACCCCGGCTGATTACTCTTGGAGGTGATCACACCATTACCCTCCCCCTGCTGAGATCCATCAACCGGTAAGCGTTCTCGACAAGACTGCGTTTCACACAGGCTCACAGAATGTAGCGAGTATGGGCCAGTAAGTGTGATCCACTTCGACTCCCACCTGGACACCTGGCGGCCTAAGGTTTTTGGCGGCTCTCCAAGCGAACAAGCAAGCATCAATCACGGAACGTACTTTTACCACGCCGCCCAAGAAGGTCTTCTCACCAACAATTCTAACATCCATGCTGGAATCCGCACAACTCTCTCCGGTCCTTCTGACTACGAAAACGACGGCTACTGCGGCTTCGAGATTGTCGAAGCGAGAGAGATTGACAAGATTGGAACAGACGGAATCATCAAGAAGATTAGGGATAGGGTGGGAACCGAGCAGCCGGTGTACCTGAGTATTGATATTGATACTCTGGACCCTGCTTTCGCGCCAGCTACCGGAACGCCAGAGACTGGTGGGTGGACGACTAGAGAATTACGAACCATCATACGCGGCTTGGAGGGAATCAATCTCATTGCGGCGGATATTGTCGAGGTAGCTCCTGCGTATGACACCAACGCAGAGCTGACTACGATGGCAGCTGCTGTACGTATCATGCTGGTGATATCAGTGTGAGTGGTGTAGATGCTGACAAAGACTAGGACACCTTGTATGAAGTCATGACACTCATGGTAAAGAAAGGGCCCTTGAGTGTGGAGGACGAGATCGTGGAGCTTTAAAAAGTGATCCGGGAAGCAACAGTCGGACCTCTGTAAGGTGACAGTATGAATGCCTAACAAGCCCAGGTGAATAGTCGAGTGTAGATGACAGATACACACTCAGTGATTCAATATGACTTGGTTGTGGCTGAGAGTTGTGAGAATGTAAAATCTTTCCGAAACGTTCCGACTCCTCCGTCTTCCAAGATATCGTGACCAATTAGATATAGTGATTAATAATTGGTTCAGGCCCCCCGGTAAGTCCCGATAATGACATAGCGCCTGGCTCGCGAAGGCGAATGTATCAGCGACAGCAACCATCCGCTCCCACACCTAGGTTATTGGTACCCTCACCTACACCGGGCCTTAGTTGCTGTCGTTATTGCTGTTTTTACAAACAACCCTTATTCATGCCTAAGTAATCATGTCTTTCCCCCGTACCACCGCAGTGCTCGCGCGCTCCTCGGCAGCTTCAGTGAAAAGACTCGTACCATCACCCGCAGTCGCTCGCAGATGCCCGCAGTGCTCAAGAAGCTTCTCCAGCTTCTCCCCATATCACGCGTCATCGAAACGACAGCTACAGACTGCGAGTGCCTATCATTCGTCCAATCTGCAGCCCGAACTCCCACCCCGAAACTTTGGAATCCCCGATACCTCAATCGCTGGCGGTAGACCCGAGGTGAACAACTCGACACCATCGCGGCTAGCCCCAGAGCAGCAACACACAGCTTTTCAAAAAGATCGCCCCGCCGTGAGCTTACCAGAAGGCGAAGCGCAAAAAAGTCAACCTACACAGTCCGGCAAACCTCTGCGGCCACGAAGATACAACTTTGGCCCACGCAAAGCCGTAGTCAAGCTCTCTCCGTCCGCCGTGGCGCATCTAAGAGACCTACTGAATCAGCCAGACCCGAAGTTCATAAGAGTAGGCACGAAGGCGAAAGGCTGTTCAGGGCTAGCATATCATCTGGAGTATGTGGACAAGCCGTCAATGTTGGATGAGCAGGTAGAACAAGATGGTGTGAAGGTTTTGATCGATAACAAGGCGTTGTTGAACATCATTGGGAGTGAGATGGATTGGCTGGAGGACAAGCTTAACCAGCGCTTCGTTTTCAAGAACCCGAATATTAGTGAGTCAACAAACGTCGGATATGTTGCATTACTGACACCAGAACAGCTGAACAGTGCGGTTGCGGAGAGTCCTTTAGCGTGGGTTGAGATCCATCACGTTTGTACGATACACGAGCTTCACTATCGCCTAGCATAGTATACCCGGCATTAGACCTCGGCATCAACGCATCATCAATTGCGAATGATATTGCTTCTTTATTTCTCCTTTACAGCTTTCCCGACTCAAAGTCCAGTACTTTGATGTCGCTGATAATTTCACCCGCGAATTTGACGAACGCCAAATGTTCCGGATCTTTGTTGAGGTAGTACTCTCGATCCTCCTCTGTTTCGAATTCGACAACGAACCCGTGTGTGTGAGGAGCCTGACACGGTCACATTTATTCTTCTGGTGTATAGAAGTGTTTGTAGTACTCACAGCATAGCCTTCGGGGCTATTATTCTTCCCGCCCTTGAGCGACTTGATGTAGGGAGTCTTGGTGGTTGGATGGATGCATTTCTCTGACAGCGCCATCATGCGCTTACATGCCTATATGAATGTTAGATAATTCCGAATAAGCCTTATTTTATACGATGCTCCAGGGCTTTCATACTTCATCCACTTGTTCTTGGGTTGCGGATTTCTTCCATCCGAATAATACAATGTGAACGATGGCCATGGCTGTATATGCAAAGCAAGCAATCTGATAGTTGACGAGGTGCACCCTACGCAATTCGAGCTCAGAAACAGAGATGTGGGAAAATTTCTAATGAAGGACGGCCCGGGTACGGAGTAATGAATGGTGGTATAGCGTGGAAACATGACGCCAAGCCAGCTTCCGGAGGAGCCACGGCACGTTTCCCAGTTTGACCACCACGGCAAACAGTGTTATGACAAGATCCTTTCTTTGCCGCGGACACGATGGAATCGCCCACCGATCAAACAGACCACTTCAACGATTCTATATACCCTCACAATCCCTGACCGCCTCGCCTTTCTGAGACACCGAGCTCGAGTCCGTCCAAACTCCCCCCCTCATCACCATCATGACGACCACGACCGCTCTCCCAGACCAACTCATATACCTCATTATACGTTTCGCGAACTCTATACCAGATCTCCCGCTATCCATATCTTCGCCACGAACCACGACTACACTTTCATTAAAACAACTCATCCGCTCGCATCTCCCCTTGAACGATGCCTATGCGCGACTGCGGTTGATATATGCTGGGAAGGTTCTGGCTGATACATCGCCTTTATCCACGTCTCTGCGATTACCTCCACCGCCTCCGCTGCGAAGGGATGGGACATACAACGAGCATGGGCCAGGCAGCAAAGGCAAAGGAAAGGAAACTGTACGAAATATATCACCGACACTGGAAAATACAGAGTCCTCGCCCGACACGAAAAGATACTACATACACTGCTCCCTCGGCGACGCGCTCTCGGTTGCAGAACTACACTCCGAGACCACGCTTGCGCGTACGACCGAAGACTCGTTAAAGTCGCAATACCAGACGGCATCCTCACAACTTCCCAGAAGCAATACCATAAACAGTCGCGATGGTACGGAACGCCGTGCCTCAACCAGTGCGTCTGCTAATGCCGTCCCCGAACCGCAAGGCTTCGACCGCCTCCTCTCCTCAGGCTTCACAGCCCAGGAAGTAGCCTCCCTACGCTCGCACTTCCAAACAAACCTCTCGTACACGCACACACCCGACACCATGCCCTCAGCCGTTGAAATGCGTGCCCTCGAAGACCGATGGCTAGATTCTACAGCCACCGACCCCTCTCCGGCATTGGCAGGTGAGGGCGGAGGCGAAGCTGGTTGGGGCGCTGGTTTCGCGGTCGAAGAAGGTGGACTGGACGATATGCTCTGGGGATATTTGACAGGCTTCTTTTGGCCGCTTGGGGCGCTGGTGTGGGGGTTTAGGGAGGAGGGCGTTTGGCCTCGACGGAGGCAGTTAGCTGTTGTTATGGGAGTGGTTCTGAATGCTGCTTTTGGATTTATGCGATGGAGTCAATAGGAGAGGAAGCCATGTATTCATACGACTATCTGCAGGTGCCACGGTTTGGATGATGGGAACAATGGCAAATGGCTGCGATGCTGTACATTTCATGTCTTTGATGCACGTATGTACGATACCTTTTTGAGTTCGCAACACGATTCGAATCATCCCATCCATTTTCAAGCACATATCCTCCCTTGCGCGTAGCAGTGGACATCGGACCCAATATGCATACGGAGTACATAGTATGCCGAAACTACCATGTTCCGCAGCCTCCACCCGACGGAAAACATCTCACCACTAGCACTCCACCCAGACCCATCGGGACCTCAGCGCACGGAAAACACGTACCGCACACCTCCACAACCTACGGAAAGCGCGTCCATCACGCGGGAATTAGTCATAAGTCATCCATAAGGCGCGCGCCGGCCCGAAAAAATGCAACAAGTGAGCCTCAAGTGGCATCTATGCCATTAAAAATGTGGGCTACTTTGTCATGGATTTGGCCAATTGGGGGTGGACAGGGCTCGCGTATGACGCTGGAGACGGCGAGGGGGAGATGTGATTGGTGGGTTGAGAGTGTGCAGCTTACAGAGGAGAGGATTTGGTAAGCTTGTTTACGATATAGACCTGGGTGCTGTAGTTAGTGCAGGGCGTGGTGTCGTGTAGTTATTGGGGAGGGAGGGTTGAGTGAAAGTATAAAAGAGGGTTGCTGGGGTGAGGCGGGAAATACCGAGTACCTCTTCAGACATCAGACGAAGAAAATCAAAGCAAAACATTGGTTGCAAAGAAGATTTACTCTTCCTTGAATCAATATATATCATCGAAGCACCTCGAGCATCAAGTCAACTATCGATTGGGTCATCTGAATAAACAACAATCACTACCCAGCTCCAACAGTCCCATACATCAATCATCACCATATCCACAGGTACCCAAGTCTACCACCCAACAAGCAAGATGTCCCAGCAGAGATCCGGCTTGAGGAAGCTCGTCGCCCACGCAAAGGTACACCACGAAGCAGTCAACGACGCCTACGCTACATACTACTCCGGTGGCATCTCTTCCACCGCTTCACCTCGGACATCCATGACTTCAACTCGACAGCCCTCCACAACCTCCACCTCTTCCTCCTCCAGCACATCCAGCCTACGCAAAGCCTGGAAGAACGTCAAGAGACATGCCAAAGAGCACCATGAAGGCATGAATGCAGCATATGCTGCCTACTATGGCTCTGGAAGCAATGTCGGGGGAACCCCGGTCTCTTCGACTAAGAGCTCAATAGTGAGCATCAGCACCGGGACTCCAAGGTTGAACATCAAAGAGGGTACCGTGTCCGTCAAGAAGGAATATAACTCATAAGGCAGTTAGAGCGTTGAAAAGGACCATTGAACATCATCAGGATATAAATAGAACGTATGCTTCTCACTATAGAGTTGGTACTACTACTACGTAAGAAGGGTGGCGGGAGATGGATTGATGGGGGAGAAGAGCGAGAGATTCCGAGTGAGATGAGCCAGAGATACCATTTTGTACCATCGCCTTTCTTTTGTTTTGATCTTCCAGTTCAGAATTCTGAGCGAGAAGTTGGTCTGCGTTGTTGTGGACGGGCCAAACAAGGCAGTATTGCTTATTTAATATGTTATTTTTCATTCCAACTGCTTCTTCGCGTATTGTATGTTGGTGGACACTTGTCAGTAATAACATTGCCGCTCCCAATCGATAGCTTAGCGGAATCCCACCTAGGCGAAGTAGGCTTTGGTCATGACAAAGTAAGCTCCAATGTCATGAGATATGATGGCGCTAGGATTCTCCCTACTTTTGTTATGGGAGGGCCGGAGTTCCCGGAATATGTCTCAGACACAACCTTCGAATATACGACACTACGCGAAGCTCAAGTCCCTCTTATCAAGAATACATCCAGCGTTAGATGGGTTATCGGTGAACCGAGAGATTACCGCAGGGCCTGTTCTCTCACTTGTAGCCGGTGATCAAGCCTGCTGGTCCTCATTGCTGTGGTTGCCGATGCTGCAGCCTCATATCCCCAAACGTTCCGACAAGGGAGTGTCATCCCGGCGTTGGTGTGCATTTTGTGATTTCCCATCTACAATTGGTATCAAATCCTCGATATCCAGGTGAGGGTCGCTGACGCTGTCACTGATCGGGACGGTGTTTTTTGACCCCGTTTTCCATCTCGGCTTCTGTCCCCTCTCGGCTCGACCAACACCCATATGTCTCCATTTCTTTGGCGGCTTGATTCCCAGCTCGACCAGATTTGTCCATATCTTCTCTCCGCGCCGATCCCACCGACGTAGCCTTTCCTCCTGCTCCTCGTCTGTTGGCCGCCATTTGCTCTTCAGAATCCGTCGAATGGCCTCCGGCGAAACCTTGAAATGGTCCGCGAGTGTTTGTGTAGTGAATCTCCTAGGCTGCGTCTGATGCAAATGCCTTATGCCCTCCATTGTGTCTGGTGACAACTTTTTGCGCGGATTCCAATGTTCTCCAGCAAGCTTCTCCTTCATCGCTTCTTTGTGTATTAGCCAGTGCGGCTTTTTCTCCTTCATTTCATCTTCTCTAAGCGAACTGAAGGCATCGTTGGTCGCAAACGGCTTTGGGGGCGAAACGGGGGCTTGCGGTCGGTGTGTAGTACCATCGTTCTCAGCTCTTAGGTTCCCGTCAATAGAACCTCTAGGCCCACTCCGCCTTGACAGCTGGTCTTTTTGATGAGAGTTTCGGAAAGTGAGGAAGCTTCCTTCAGATTGTGGAGGCGGGCCCCCCAGTCGGGGCGAAAAGGCATGGAACAATCGAGATGGTGGAGCCGCAGATGTTGTTTTCAAATGAGCTGGGATGCTACTTGTGGTGCCTTTGAACGAGCGGGATAAGTGATTCAGCATCTTTCGCGAGCAGACGTGGTAACTCATGATCGTTTGATATAGACAAGGAGAAGTTGACGGTCCATCTCAATCAACACTTCGCAACTTTTCTTCGCACGGTCCATCCAGGGCTAAGTCAGGCTAGTCGCGCCTTATGAATGGAGGAAAGCTATGTGCATTGATTAATCAATTCACAGATCAAGCAATTAATCAAGTTAGATACTACGGAGTACAATTACTTTGTAACTATGTAATTAGATGATTAACCAGAGTTGGTGTCTTCACGTAGTGTGATTCTGTCCAAGGCAATCAAAAGCCAATCAAACATCACGCTGGTGAAGAACACACTTCGTACTCCGTACTATATATATATAGCCTATAGATAGTTCCACTCGTTCTTCAAAAGTTCGCTGCACAAACATCATCATGACATTATCTATGAGCTTTTCCCACTCCACGGCGTCGCATCTTCCGGAGAACTAGATCTACAGAAGTCATTACCATGGATGTCCAAACAGACACTCACATGACATCATGCCCTCACTGCTCTGTTTTGAAGCGAAAACCCGGTCCCTGCCTGGCCTGATGCAACTCTCTGGTAACTATCATCTGACGCTTAAAAAGCATCAAACTCACATACTCGTCCAATACGAGTCGAACCTGTTGATTCAAATTCACGTGATAGTTTGCTCAAGGTTGTAAACCTCGGTTATGCATGCAATTGACGCTGCTACAGCAACAATGACGATGACAACGATTTCTACAGTGTTTGGCAAGCATAGCTAGGTGACTAGATAACACCTATGTGAATTATTATATTATTGCGAAATTCCTACAAACTGGTGTTGGCTATCTGCCACACATCTGTACCCTGGCATGTGCCTGGACGACTTGTTTCTCTGTGAATACACCAACCTTCGTAAAACAGTCTTCCAAAATGGCTTTGCTTGAACAATTTCAACGTCGCACCGCAAACACAAAGCAGTCAGTCTCCCCGAAATCGACGAGAATGTATCGTACTGACCGGCATAGTTGCTGGGGTTATCGGTTCGAATGGACTGACGACCATCTCACAACCGAGCAAGCAGACGTTCTCAAGAACTCATACGATGTCTTAGCTGAAGAATGCCTAACCATCTTGAATGAAATATCACCACCTCGCAAAGGAACTTTGCCACGCAACGAAACCCAGCAGCAAGAACCGCTACAGGAAGAGAAGAGCGAGTCAGCCAAGCCAGTCGAGGGGAAAGAAGAAGCACTTCCACTACCGCAGCGAGATCTTTTCGCTCTGTTGAAAGAACATCACGAATCACATCCTAAGCTTCAACAACTATGGGACGAAGTTAATCATGTCCCAGAATGGGTAGATTGGGCACAGATAGAAAGAGGGCAGGACGTCTTCTACCGGTATGGAGGTCCTGCTTTGACTGGGCTCACCTATCAGTCGCTACTTGGAGGTATGGGTGCTGCTCGCGTTGTTGAGACTCTGGCAAGAACAGGAGGCTTTTCCACAAAGGTAGCGAGAAGACGGATGTTTGAGACAACACAGCACATTCTCCAATGTACCAAGTCACTCGAATCGATCCAACCTGGTGGTGCCGGCCATGCTTCCTCCATCCGGGTGCGCTTGTTACACGCCGCTGTCCGTCAGTGCATAATGACTCTTGCCCAACAGCGGCCCAGTTACTTTAATGTGGAGGAATGGGGTGTGCCTGTCAATGATCTTGACCAAATAGGAACAGTGAGCACATTTTGCGCCACCCTCATCTGGGTGAGCTTCCCACGGCAGGGCATCTTCTTGCGAGAACAAGAGAAAGAAGACTATGTTGCACTCTGGCGATATATCGGATACATTCTAGGAACACCAGCCGAGCATTTTGCGACAACGGCGAAAGCGAAGGCCGTCATGGAGTCACTCCTTCTCAACGAAGTCAAACCGTCCGAGATGTCAAAGGTCATGGCCAACAACATCATTCACTCCCTTCAAGGCCAACCCCCGACATTTGTGTCGCCAGATATGCTAATAGCAAGTGCTCGCTGGCTCAACGGCAACGACCTTGGCGATGAACTTGGTTTGCCCCGTGTCTCCTGGTACTACTGGTCCCTCATGGCTGGTCAATGCGTAGGTATCCCCCAGCTCGTTCAGCTCTGGATATTTGCTAATTCCGTGCTCGGCACTCAGATATTCTTCATGGGCCTTTGCTACTTTTATCGCACGCTGCCGTGGCTGGATGCGGGACACATCGCACGCCTCAAGCGTATGTTCTACGCTGTAATTGTAGAATCAAAGTACGGACTTGCGGGCCTGGAGACAACGTTCGACTTCAAGTATGTGCCTGAGTACGATACGGTGACAGAGATGGGAGGGCTACGAGATATTAAGTTGAGGGGCAATAGCGTCGAGATGAGGAATCTGAGGGCTTTAGGGCTGTTTTTGGGTGTGCTAGGACTAGGAGCGTGGGGGACATTCAAGGTTTCTTCGAGCATACTTGGAAGGATCTGGTGAAATGAGAGGTAGTCCTTCTGGTGCTGGCCGTGCCTAAGTCGAAGTCGGCTTGGCACACCCTCACAACCAGTCGTGATTCGCCGTTCACTGCAATCAGAGTCCTATTCACTCTTCCTATTGTCTGCTCTCACTTTAACTTCCATTTCGTTATTCGTGGTACATAAGCTTGCCCATTGTCTTGATTTACCTCCAGCACACCTTCTCTCCCCCTTCAACTCTCACTATTTCAATCACTTCAGTTTTTTTCTCATCATTCCAGATATTGCTCAATCGAACGCAAACATGCAAGTTCACTCGCGATTCCCCCTCAACCAGTCTGACGGAGTATGTGACTATCCCAAGCTCTGGGTCAATGGCTTCGGCCACATCGTCCCGAGCTTTTACAACGCAGTAGCGAAGAGGACCTACAACCACCTTCATCCTCGCCCATCGGCCCTCAAGCTCTCCTATTCTACCTTCAAGAACATCCTCTCACCAACCGATACGGATGACTCTCACACCCTGGTCGCAGAGACCCCACAATCCGCACCACCATCCCCCAATTCTGACCCTTCCCCCACCGACTCTCACACTCTGGCTTCAGAATCTCCACGAACCACACTTGTCGTCTCTGAGTTCTCGCCCATAGACTCCCATACTCTGGACGCAGAGACCCCAAGATCCATGCCACCATCCCCTAAACCTGAGCCGTCCCCCGCCGTCTCCCCCACTCTGGTCGCAGGATCCCCACGAACTACAATTATGGTCTGTGAACGATCACTCACCGGCTCTAGCAAGGTCAAGGAATCATGCTTCTTCTGGTACCACGGTCAGTGTCGACGACAGTCAGGAGAGTGTCCATACGAGCATGAGATTCGCATAACATGGCCTATCCCCCCGCCATCTGGTTTCGTCCACTGGAAACCTTGCCATTTGCCGCTCTGTCCTTTGAGACATGATCTGGTGGAGGACGGTATAGTTAATATGACGGGTGGCGAGGTCACTAAGGTCTCTTCATCTTCCGAGAGTGAGGATTCGGACAGTGGTACGTAAACTCCCAGCTAGCCTTCACTACCGTCTACGGAAGCATTGCTGACTTTGTATCTCAACACCCAGACACCGATAGCGACAAATCCTTTGACTTGGGCAATGTCACCAATTGTGATAAGCAATGCGGAAGCAACTCGAATGCCCTCATACACTCATCTGGTAGCAACAGCGTCATGGACTCTGATAAAAAGCCGCGAATCTACTCCATCAGCCACGCAAACACGCTGCCCCGCAACAAACGAAAAGCAGAAGGCCAAACCTCTCGCCACAATAACAACAACAAACGGCCAAATCACTATTCGCTCAAAACCTCGTCTCTCATAGAGCCAGTATACCAACTAACTTCAAAGCCAACAAGCTTGCTTCTCTTACCTTCTTACCCCATCTCTTCTTCCCTTGAGCCACCCACGCCGCAGTCTGCAGACGGTGTCCCTCTTATCTGCTTCAACTGGCTTCACAAAGGGTATTGCCAGCCTAAGCGTGCAGTCAACGGTATCGCACGTCACTGCTCGTTCCAGCACACGCTGAAGATTACACCTCAGCGAGTCAGTCTCCCGCCCAACATTAACGGTCACAATCCAAATTGCCAGCACTTGTTGTGTCCGGTGCGTCTAGCAGCACAAGGTAAGATTGACTGTTCGTCTCCCGCCTCCATACCTCGCCAGACACCCGAGACAAGGGTTGAGATGCCGCGTACTCCCGCGATGTCCGCTGGGACACGAGCTGCCCATGGCCGACCCGTCAATCGTGAGGGTCGCGCTCGAGGCTCGCGGCTGAGGGCACACAAGCACAAGCAGCAGATGTCGGCCGACGAGAGGTGCAAGCTATTCTATGAGAATCAGAAGGACGAGCAGCGTCGGGCCGAGAAGCAGCGAGCGGACAATCGCAAGCAGCATAATGAGATTCATGGGAACAAGAAGCAGCGCAAGATGAAGAATCAGGAAGTGCGCATGCAGGAGGCACCGTGGTTCTTGTCTGGGTTCCCGGACACCCATTCGTCGCCCAAGGTAGAAGAGGGTGTTCAGGAGCAGGTTCAGCAGAAGCTTGGTGAGCACGCTCATCAAGAGGACAAGAAGTTCGTTCCGAAGCCGGGTGTGCTTGTTGACTACGATCTTCCGGAAGGCAAGGACCGGGCTGAATGGGTATAATAAACATTCCATCTTTAGCATTCGCGCTACGAACAAAGCTAATCATAACCAGGACACCGACTTCCTCCGCCGTGCATTCGGTGAGATCGAGTAAACGGGACAAAGGTTTCTAGAATAGCACATGGATGCAGACGGGGGTATATTGGAAGGAGAGAACATGCGAAATGAATCTCTGGTTGGGACTTTTTAGTGCCGCTAACTTCAAGAGTTTCTTCGAGAGTGTAGATTCTGAATGAACGGATGGAATGACGTGGATACCCTCACTGGTACTGTCACCACAGATAGGGCTTGTTTTCAAATGTCCAAAAGGTTCCACTGTGTTGGATGCCTTTGCTCTGAATGACATCAATCATCTTTGATACCGACTCTTCTGGTGTGATGATGCCGTGCACTTCCCACGTCACGTTGATGTTCGCCATGTCTGTTGCCACTTCGCCAGGGTGCATGCATAGAATTATTGTGTCGTCATCCTTTCTCTTTAGTTCTGCTGCCATATGACGTGCAGCCATGTTCAGCGCCGATTTCGACGCAGCATAGGCGGCGAATCCATCCTCCATCTCTCGGAAGTTACCCTGGGATCCCGAGTCACTGGACATGAAGACTATAGTTCCTATGGGGATGTTGGTTTGGAGCAGCTTTTGAGCTAGGAGGATTGGCCCTATGGTGTTGGTATGTAGGTGGAAAGCGAATTCATCGAAGGACCTAAATGGTCAGTGACTCGACAACCTATAGATACACGTAGGATACTGTAGCCTATTGTAGAAGAGGATCGGCGGAGACGTACATCTCGGTTGCTCTCTACCAAAGTTAGCCAGACATATTGCTAGCAGGGCACATAGATGTGGGTCAGAGCTTACATTTGGATATCTCAAGACTCCCGCGTTAATCACCACATAGTCTATCTTAAAGTTGGGTATCGCTGCGATCTGGGCGACGAATTTCTACGGGTAAAATGAAGTCAGCCTCCCTGTCGTCTATCGCGTCTCACTCCAACAATGAACACGGCTCGGGAAGTTTCAACATACAACGATGCTGTCCTCGCTCAGAATATCACAGACATACATCTGACACCTCCCGTGATCACTCCCAGCTTGCCCCCACAGCTGGGAGGCATGGGCTGCCCACGGTTCGCGAACAGTTGCTACTATGCGCTCCCCGCGCTGCAGCAGCTGGCGCACGAACTCGAGGCCGATGCCTCTACTTGCTCCCAGGATCAGCCAGGTGGTGAAGTCTTGATCGGCATACAATATATCAGGGATCTGATTCATGGTTGCATCAATTCCGCCAGCGCGATGTACGGGATTGTGGCGGTGTTGGGAGGACAGGGGACTTTGACCAGCGTCAGAGGATAGAGAGAGGCACGGAGGATAGAAAGAGGTATCTAGCTGCTGGATGGAACGGTCGATATCAGGGAAGCAACAGTGGTTGTAGATGGACGTATATTGATCACGGGGTGCTGTAGCAACACTAGATGCGGCAGCTGTGATATACTACTGTGTACATGGCGTCGGCATGATGGCATGGAAAGCGAAGATGAAGAAAGATCACTCTCGAGCTGATGGGAGAATACATGCAAAGCACCACACTGCACAGCACCGCACTGCACAGCACCGTATAGGCGCGAAATCTGCTGCTATTTGTAAGGGAACCTGCTTTTACGGTCGATGATGCATGATGCAAGCGGCTCTCCTCAGGCAAATCAGATTACGGTGGAGTCGCTGATCCGACCTTTCCCGAGGCTTTGTAATGCGATGCTCCCATTGGCTGTATATTGGGGGCCGCTGTGGCTCGTGCCCCACGTGACTCGGTGATGATGGCTTTCCCAAACTTTTCTTCTCCTTCCCAACAACTTTTCTTCCTCATCATCTCACTCACGGCAATTCACCGCATCACAGACATTCACACCTCTCCAACACCTCATTTCGTCGCTGCTTCAGCTACTTCTCACTATTCACAATGGGTTTCGAACAGGGTACGTCTCCTTGCAGCAGCAGCAACAGCCGCCACCGCTATTCAGCTTCCGCCGTATCGCCACGCTTCATCCTCGCCCATTGAGCTCGCGCATGTCCAGGGACAATGGCCGGGAGATGTAGAGGGGGTACGCGAAGAAGATTCTCAATTGTTCACTCCTCCCAGAGCCCTGTGTCGTAAGGTGGCTGCTTCGCGCTCGGGGGTCTGGAGAGAGGGCGGGAGAAGATTCGGCTACCTGCAGCGCTCACTATTCATCATGACTGTCGCTAACGCATCTTCACAGGCGATGCTAAGAAGGGTGCCAACCTCTTCAAGGTAAGGAACCTCAAATGGCGCCGTCGGAGCCTCCGCACCCGGATTCCTTCTCTTACTGACACGTTGCAGACACGATGCGCGCAATGTCATACCCTAAAGGAGGGTGAGGGCAACAAGATCGGCCCCATGCTACACGGTCTCTGGGGCCGCAAGACTGGCTCCGTTGACGGCTACTCGTACACCGACGCCAACAAGCAAAAGGGCATCACCTGGGACGACAACACACTAGTACGGCTCGCCATGGTCACAGGCAAATGATTCACGCTGACAGGCCACAGTTCGAGTACCTCGAGAACCCCAAGAAGTACATTCCCGGCACCAAGATGGCCTTTGGTGGTCTCAAGAAGCCCAAGGACCGCAACGACCTCATCACGTTCCTCAAGGAGGAGACCAAATAAAGGCGAACGCGGCTTGCCGCCCGGACGCTTCTCGCTTCTCTCTCTCCCTCCCATCCGACATGACGCTACTTTAATCCTCCTCTTCTCCGACCACACCCAAAAGGTTCCTTTTTGATTTTGTACCATCACATCAGACATGCATGATAGACGTATGACTAGGACGGCGATGTGCGCTTTTGGCGCATGTGTCTTCCCGTGTAACATAGGCTTGGCGTAGTTTCGAAGAGCGGCTTCGATTCTTGGTGTGGCGTAGGGCTGGTGTAGGTCTTAGCGCGTGTCGAAATATCATTCTCCTCTTTACAAAACTAGCGCGAATGGTTCGTGATGTGCTTCGTGTTTGAATTGACAAGAAAGGCACAAAGGGTCCTGTTGGAAAGTTTGATTGCTGCCAACGACAGGGGTGAGTGTGCACGTCATATTGATCGTATCCACTTGACCTGCGATATCTCTTCAAGCAAGCCGGCTGGCCTATCACAGCGGCGGAGAATCTGGTCCTGGTCTTTCGACGCGATGGCCTCGGCGGCCAGGAACGCATCCGCTGCTCCCCGAGGAACAGCTTTCGGAAACCAGGAACTTTGGTGAGCTTACCGAGGATTGACGAAAACCCGTCGCTAGATGGCACCAATGTGTGGCTGGAGCTCCTGTCGGCCTTGATCTTTTGGTGTTTGCGTCTGCGTGTGGCGACCGCTTGAAGTTCATGATGAAGTAGATATCCAAGTAGCTAGGTAGCCTGTTGTTCATCGACACAGTTGAGAATGTTCGTGTCTGCAGACGGCGCATATAATCACACTGACTGCGCGATGCTGTGAATGATCGTCCCCACGTGAAAGGACTCGGAGAGGAGGCGGCTGAGAAAGTGTGGGGGAGAGGACGCCGGCGGCATATGATCCACGCTGTACGAAGCATCTATTAGGCACTGTGACTCGCACTACGCCTTCAATTGCTGCCATCCCGAATTGCGCATCCCACTTCTTTGTTCGCCCATTCCCCATCCCCCTTCCCCCAGTCCCTATTATTCTTCCCCTTTGCCTGCAGTTGCCGCCCTACCATCTATACAATACATTTCAACTGGCCCACGACGCGCGGATCCGCTGCCTCGGTCTACTTGGCTTCCCTTTGACTTGGCGCGGGGAGCTCTCCAGACACGCATACTGACCGCCCCTCGACGACACTTTGGCGAGCGAGCTGTGTAGAGGCCGGGTGGCCCTAAGTAATTGCCATCATGTCGTGGAAGCGGTCTGAGAAGTTGATGGACACCATCAAGGTGCGTCATCGCCGCCACTGTCGCCGGCACATGAGATGCTAACAGCGGGCAGCACTATAGTAACTTTCCCGCGACTGGTGTGTAGTTCAGCCTTTTTTCTCTTGATGGAGTGATTGCGTTAACGGCCGGACAGGTGTTTCGCTGCGGCAGATGGTACAGTTTGGCGAAAGGCCATCCATTGGGACCCTCTTCCGCGCATCGCAGTTCCTTTCCGAAGAACTGCCCATACGACTCGCCCACCGTGTCCAAGAACTCAGCGACCTTCCCGATGGCCTCAACGAGATGCCCTCAATATGTAGGGTACGGGATTGGTACGCCCAGTCATTCGAAGTAGGTCGCGTGCTGCTTCCCTCTCATCATCCGCCCCATTGACTCATACTGCAATAGGAACTCGTCAACCTCCCCCGACCCACCGTCACATCTGAAGTCAAGGAGCGATTATTACGGCCCGCAAAACACAATGGCAAGGATTCAAACATGATCAGCCGGGCGACGCCGAACCCGAGCATCACAAAGGGTCAGTACAGGTCGGCGCCTGGGAACAGGGGGGATGGAAACGGAAACGGCAGTACCAATGGCCATGGGAGGGAGGTCAAAGGCTCGACGTCGAGTCGGAGATACTATGCTGCCGCCGATGACGGCATGGAGTGGCCGCCAGAGTTGGGCGCGTACAATACCAAGTTCGCAGATTCGCTGGAGAAGATCAAAAGGCGGCACGATAGCGTGGTGACTACGGTAGCGCAGGGTATATTGGAGTGGAAGAGGAGGAAGCAGCGCATGCAGATCGACCACAACATTCAGGCCTTTCTCGACCGCTTCTACATGTCGCGCATTGGTATCCGCATGCTCATCGGCCAACACATCGCCCTGACAGACCAACGCCAACGCTCCGACCCAAACTACGTCGGCATCATCTGCACAAAGTCAAATGTTCGCGAACTGGCACAAGAAGCTATTGAAAATGCTCGGTTCGTCTGCGAGGACCACTACGGTTTATTTGAAGCCCCCAAAGTTCAGCTCGTCTGCAACTCCGACATCTCCTTCATGTACGTTCCTGGCCATCTGTCGCACATGCTTTTCGAGACGCTCAAGAATTCGCTGCGCGCCGTTGTGGAAACCAGAGGGCAAGATAAGGAAGATTTCCCCGTAACAAAAGTCATCGTTGCAGAAGGGAAAGAGGACATTACCATTAAAATCAGTGATGAGGGGGGTGGGATTCCGCGATCGTCCATTCCACTCGTGTGGACGTACATGTATACAACGGTGGATCAGACGCCGAACTTGGATCCGGATTTCAACAAGAGCGATTTCAAAGCGCCTATGGCTGGGTTCGGATACGGTTTACCCATCTCAAGACTATACGCGCGGTACTTTGGTGGCGACTTGAAGCTGATTAGCATGGAAGGGTAGGTTCCAATCTCCTCTGCATACCCTCCTTTAAAGCATGAACACTAACCCATCTTGCAGCTACGGCACCGACGTTTACCTCCACCTTAACCGCCTTTCCTCGTCTTCGGAACCTTTACAATAGCAATTACCAGTCATGAGGGACGGATGGACTTCGAGCGAGCTCATCCGCTCATCCCAAGGAACGGCGCGTGGTACAAAAGGCTCTATGATGGCGAGTAAAGCGATGCGGCTCAAGCTGAGCGGGCAATCAAGCATGGAGGTTAGTGAGCGGCGGCAGGTGGGTGATGCCGAAGAAATGTTTGCAGAGAAGGGTGTCGGGGAGCCTTGGTAGCGCAAAGTAAGCATGGAGGAGGGCATGTAGTAGGCGTGTTGTTGTTGTTTTTTGAAGTTGGACCGTGTGTCTGTAGTAGCTTTCATTCGGGTCCTTGAGGTCATGGTGATGTCTGTGGGGGTTTTTCTTGTACGTATTACATTGCTTCTCACATGGATGGAGGTCTGGCTTTGCATTTTTCTTTTTCTTCCAGAGGGAACGTGGTGGGTACGCATATTGATATCGGTATTGGGATGGATGCGTGGTTGTGCACATGTATGTATGTATGTATGTAGGGCACGAAATCTTTCATCGGATTTTGGTTTTTTTGGTGGTTTGCTGTTTTTGTGCTCGGTGTTTGGACAAGGTAGGGTGGGTGGGTTAGTGACATGTATGATGGACAAGTACTAGATAGATTTGTGGGTTCGAAGCTTCTTTGTCATTATTTGCATTACGCTTTTCGCGCTTTGGCGGAATCGAATGGCTTTTGCATCGCCAACGACATGAACTGGGGAAAGGGGGAAGATGGGAGGAGAGGGGGGTATAGATCTATCTTCCCCAATCCCTTCTTCCCCTCACTGAACGCCACAACTCCTCAAAAGACATTTCACCCATCCACAAAACACAAACAAACAAGCAACCCTCCCATCCCATCCCACAGCCAAACCAAGAAGAAAGACACAACCTCATCACCCACTTCCACCCCCCCGTTTCCTCCTCCCCTCCCTTTCCCTCTCCCTCTCTCTCCCCCCTTCCCTCCCCTTTCCTCCCCCAACAACACTATCCCCATCCCCATCCCCACTCCCCCTCCCCCTCATCCCCTCAGGAACCTCCCACTCCTCCCTCCACGCCACAGCATCCCCATCCCCATTCCCACCCCCACCCCCCTCAAGCCCCAACACCACGCTCTGAAAATGAAACCGCGTCTGCGACAAACTCTCATTCCGCGCATTGCTGTACCAAATCAACAGCTCGACATTCCCCAATATCTTGACCGCGTCTTCGCGGCTCTTGCGGCGCTCGTGGGACTCGCCTGCGTGGGGGGTCTGGTAGGGTTTCGCGCGGGCTTGGGCGGAGCGCTGGGTGGGGGTTGTGGTTGTGGTGGGGGGTGTTCGTGGTGAGGGCGTTGGGGGCGCGTTTAGGATTGTGTTGAAGTAGCCTTGGTTTTGGTTTTGGGGTTGGAGGTGGGTTTGAGGCTGGGGCTGGAGCTGCGCTTGTTGGGGGTGCGAGGCGGATAGCGAGGGTGTTGGTGGGGGGGGCATGGTTGGTTGGTAGGTGGGTGGTGGGTGGTGGGTTGGTGGAGCGGCGTCGTATGGTTTGGGTGCGTGTGGATCGGGCGCGCTGTTTTTATATGCTGGCGTGGAGGAGGGAGGAGGAGGAGCAGGAGGGAAAAAGGGTAGAGAAAGGAAAATGAATAGGTAGGTAGGTAGGTAATAGAGAGATTGATGTAATTGTGCGGATGAGTTGAGCTTAGCTTGTGGTCCGCGGGAGTGGGATGAATAGGGAAAGTGTATGTAAGGTTGCGGATGAGTGCATATATCTATATATGAGCAGTGATTTCTCTAAGCGTTCAAGGAACGGAAAAGAGGATAGGTACTCGTCCTTTTCTTGTATCATATTCCTGAATCACGATATCTCGGAATCCTCCGTGTCTTCTTGGATTCTGGTTTTTTTTTGGTTTTTCTTCTGGCTTCTTGGTTGGTTAGTTACATGATAAATAGTTACCGCGCCATGTCGCCAAGCAGAGGGGATCGAAACCCATTCTTTTTAACAGACTCGCTGCTATTCAATATCCTCGTTACGTGCAAAGTGTCCAATGTGACTGATGGCTAGCCGATTCTGTCATGTTATCCATACAAATGTGTATGTGTCGCAGGTGGCCTATATAGAGCTGATCACTTGATCAGCTCTCTGAGAGCGCATTGAGCTGACTCTGAGCTCAGCTCAGCTCGATCCTCTCCCACAGCTCGGAGACACTTTTCTCCGCTTTCCTTTGTATATAGTCTCATCTGATCGTGGAGCTCTTACAGCTCAGTGATCTGCTCCAATAGATCACCCGACCTTTGTTCCAGAGCTCTATTTTCCTCGACAGTATGTAACTCAGGGTTTATTACTCCACAGAAAAGGGAGCTTCATGGATTCCTGTCGCGTACACATACATACCTTAGGATCCTAAGATTCTGGTGGATACGGCCCTTTTGCTGCAATAATTCCATTTCCTACAACTCGTGGGCGAAACGCGGAACTTGTAAGTCATTTGTTCTATCTGAAAATAATCATGAACGCGCCCAATGGAGACTTTTCCACCACCCGTATACTATTCCAAGTCCCCTACCACAAAAGCTACACTATACCCGGGGCCATACGCCATGCTATGCTTTTCCAATGCAGTCGTGACATCTATTTGGAGAGAAGTTATGTCCAAAAGCGTGAGAGGAAGAATAAGTAGAGTACGAAGAGTGGGGAGGAGGACCCAAGACAGTTTCAACAGTGGACACCGTCTTGCAAAAATTGCAGATCCGTAAATACAGTGACAGACTAGAACCAAACCTCAATAAACTTTGAACGGCGACACTCGTTGTTTTGCACGTCGGTCGAGATGTTGTTAATGCCAAACGAATACTGACTAAGCTCTTTTTTCTTCGTCCACGGTCCATCAGAGAAAGCAACGCGGGATCATACACTGGGTGTAACAGCGGGCGTCGGAGCGCTGCCGTCGACTTCTTGATGCTCTGCTTTGGTTCCTTTGCCTCGCCATGTGCTGACCGCTGGGATATCGGCCTTGAGTCGCTCCTCTTGCGTTGAGTACGCCTTGGGTGTCAGCTTGATCAAGGTATGGAGTGGAACCTCCATCCACGGGCTCTGCTCTTGCGGAACATTCATGAAGTAGGCATAGATGCACCGCAGAATCGCTTGATGCGTGACGATTAGAATGTTCTCGCTGCGCTCCAGCTCCATGATGATAGGCTCCAACCGGATAACCATATCGCGGTACGATTCGCCGCCCAGGTAGCGGTAGTTGTATTTGTCCTCGTCGCGTTGGGCAAAGTCTTCGGGATATTTCTTCTCAATCTCAGCATACGTGAGCCCATCGCAGACTCCGGAATCCAGCTCGTCTAAAGCTTTCCATTCTAGCTTTTCAAACGGAAGGAAGCGCGCGGTTTGAATCGTACGTTTCAAGGTAGACGTCCAAACGGTTAGTCTCCGACCGTCGCCTACCGACTTTGCGACAAGGCCGGGTAGCGCATGCGCATAGGCCTCGCCGCGCTCGGATATGTTCGCGTCTCCTCCAATCTTGCCCAACAGATTATACATTGACTCTCCATGCTACAATTGTTAGTGTGAGAGTCGCGTCATTGATTAGGGAACTTACCCGCGATAACCAGATGGAGCGGGGTTTGATGTGAAGATTCATCAGATAGTACACTACTCTACTTTGGAGGTAATCTTGTATCTGGTTGATGATGACTTGCTTGCCCACGTCGATCAATTTGACGTATGTGAGGTCCTTCTCGTCTTCATCAATGGTTTGGTACACTTTCTCGTAGTTGCGGATTCGGTTGCGAAAGTCAGCGGCCGCGGCCTCGGGGTCCTGGCCAACATAGTCCGGCGACGTTGTCTTGACTTCCAGTATGTTGGCCATGATAAGGTCGTCGTCATCGCATTTGGACTCAACAAAAAGGGTCTCAATGTTCTCCTCTGTGCAACGTTCCTGGATCCATCGTCGACGGCCCTTTGTGGAGTTGGTCGCATCCAAGATCGCAATCAGCCCTCGTCCCTCCGCAAACCATTTGCACATGTCATTCACAGCTGCTTCGGCAGCGGCTCTCCGAAGACGCTCCCCTTCTGGATTCGAAGTATCAAAGAATTCGGCGGACGGGTTGGGCGTCGCGGTACGGCGATATTGGCCGACATTGAACGTCTTGGCCTTTATAGATAGCCAGTGTAGATAGCGAACAACTGGCGCACCATTTAGTAGGGATGTCGCGCACGCAAGTGACGGATGGGTGAAGAAGCGTGTATGATGGCGTACCTTTCTGCGCAATAAGACTCTTGCCTCGTGCGGGCAAGCCCACCATGACAACGCATATGCGCGTGTCTTCAGCCTGGACACCCACGCCGTTAGTTTTCTTGGTCGGCTTCACAAAGTCGCCAGCCGGCACAGCACGCATGTTGGGCGTAAGCACGTCGTTGGACTCGGTCATAATGTACAATAGTGAGCCTCAGCCCGGGCAAAACAGAAAAAAAAGAGGGTGCCAAAACAAGGCAGAAGAGCCGACCCAAAAAGGCAAAGAGACGAAGAGAGTTCGGAATGCAGCCAAGGCCTTTCCGATCGACGGCAGCAGTAGCGAGCGAGATCCGGCAGAGGCAGCGGCAATGTGAGTTCGCAATTCCAGACCGGCTGAGCGAGAACAAACTGGCAAAAGACAAATTGCGATGTTGGCAGCGCGTTGGTCGGCCCGGGTTTTGGGAAGCGAAGGGGAGGAAAGCTTCGAGTGGAGGTGAAGGTTGAGGTGGTGGAGGCGGAGGCGGAGGTCAATGGTCGAGGTCGACAGTCCCCGCATTCAGAAAACCACGGCTTGGACTTGGACGATCTATCAAAGAGCAGGAAATGGCTGGCCATTTGTTGTCCATGGACGGGTCCGTGCTAACCTGACAGACAAGAAAGCCTAGATGGCATGGCTCAGGGCGAAACCACGAATACACAGACACACAGGAGAGAAGGCCGTTGGCCCCATCGGCTGGTCATGATCACGTACCTCTCGTGATGGCTGAAAATTCACTTGCTGCTCGGTATGACGCCACAGCCGACGCTTGGTGGGCCGTAAGCCGCCGTTTTCCACTCGATGCCATAGATGAACGACGAACACGCTCGCCGATAATCGAGTGTCTTCGGGTCCATGGCCGCATGTTGGGCTTCGCGGCGAGGCTATGGATGTATGGCGGCGAAACAAACATGGAACGTTAACTCACCGTGGATATCGAGTAGTTCCTCGAGTGGCTGACGGGCATCCTGTCCTGCAATGTGGCCGGACGCTTGCGGCGGCAGCGTTGTACTTTGTGCGGTGCTTCGTAGATGGGTCGTAGATAGGGAGGTGGTAGGTACCTTAGGTACTTGGTGCTTGGGGAGAGACTGCGGCGTGTTCACGCTTTTCGCGACAGCACAGCAGGCGCACGCCCGTAGACAGCTGGTGTGATGGGTGGGTAGATACCGAGATGCGCAATAGGTGTACAAAGTACGGAGTGATGTGTGTTTGCTGGCCGTGCGTGCTTGTAGTGGTGAAATGCTGGCTGCGTGCAACGGTGATTTGTTGTGTGCGCTGGAGGGGGGCAATCGTCGTGTAGGAAAACACTCATCAATGCGATTGCCTTATCAGGGGGACATGGCATGCGAAAAGCATCGCTAATCATCTCCTCCTCACTGCCTCCACATGTGTGGGTGGTACAAGGCTCTGGTGCGGCATAGGGAGTCGCTCCATCCCGTCGTCAGACGCGACCAGACAGACATCCTCCGTAAATGCTGTCCACTCACCCACTCACCCACTGACCATCGAGTGGTGCCATGATGCAATCTGAAATGCCACGAAGCTGATCATCATTTCAACTTTCCTACGCTACCAAATATCACCTAGCTATTGGTTACCGATACATCTCGAACTGTGCGCGATAAGGCCGTTGCAGTCGTAGAACTGTTGGGTATATAGCAATGCTGATCCTGAACCAGAAACGCCCCAATCGTACACACTCCTACGTAGACACCGCCGTCAACATTCAACCCTTCAGCCTCAAAATGCCAATGTGCCTCACGCATGCAACTTTGCTGTTCCGTTGACGTTGACGGCTCTGAACGAGTCGTCCCCACCGCCCAACAACGAAAGAAGAGCCGCACTTGCATCCAGGCGACGCTTCATCGCTGCTGCAGTCCTCTCCTGCCCTCGGCTTCCGACACCTTCCTCGACCCATCGCATCTTGTGGATCATGTAGCTGAGCCCGTCGTGCGTCTTGCTCTTCCGACTCGAGATACCGTATTCAACCGTGCCCGCGTATTCGTGGATGCGAGGCAGTATCAAAATGTCAATCTGCAGATCCATGTCTGCCGGTGGGTTGACAGGTGCCACTGGCGGCTTACTAAGGACATCCTCCGCATCACTGGGAGCGTGGGGCACACTAATGCGCGGATCTAGCAAATTCACCTTCACCGTGTCGTCCCATTCGCCCCGAATCCAGCCCGAATGAATTGCTGCCGCAATGGGATCAGAGTCATCACGGAAAATTTGGGCGCCCCAGAGATGGCGCTGTAGGACGAGCTGCTGTCTCTGTCGTGGTTTAAGGTAGAATCTTGGAACCCTGATGGTGAAGGTGCAGTTCACCGGATTGATATCGAAGCGCGGAAGCGGTTTCGGTTTCGAAGCGTAACCAAACTGATCGTCTACGGACGAGTTCGGTTTGGGCAACTCAGTCGTAGCCTCGTAAAGGTGGGACCCAAGATGTCTCCGCGGGAATCTTGCTGCCTCCTCCAAAACGCCCTGTATGTCGTGAATTTTCGGGTAGAGCTTCGGTGATGGCGGACTAGGCTGATTCGGCCGTGGAGCATGGTGATGATGATGAGGTGCACCGTGATAGTGATGGTGATGGTGAGACTGTCCAGTGCCATTCTGCGGAGGGTTGGCCTGTCTTCCTCCAAAAGGGGTTGAGCCGGTTGGAGGCAGCTCCTCGTCGGGTTTATTATGATGATGATGGTGGTGACTGGGATCTCGTTAGTGTATGAATAAAGAGATTCTGATACATTAGCCTACTGATGCGCGTGATGGTGATGGTGGTGACCTGGATGCATATGCTTGCCTCGTTTGGCACCGCGTGCACCAAGAGGTGTGCCTCTCCCATCCACATCATCCTGCTCAAAACTACCTTCTTCATCCTTCACTCTCTTCGGTTTTCTGCCATTTTGCGAACTCACTCTTTGAAGGCGGAGATGGTCGCTGAGATCTGTGCCCGGGGGGAGTGTGTCTGGAGCACCCTGAGGCATTGGACTTCCGCGTGAAGGAGTTGAGGTCCCGAGGCCGCCCAGTCCCGAGAACATGCGACCAAACTCGCTTTTAACGTGTGGATCTTTACCGATAGACAGAGGTTGCGCCTGCGCGCCTTGCACGGCTTGTGGAAGAGGAGAGGCTCGCCCGGTTCGGCGGTTCACGTCAGGCCCAAAGGAGAGGAGAGACTTGGCGTGGTGTAGGTCTTCTCCTATTCTACGAGACTGGTCATAAAGACCTCGAGCAGGGTACCCAGAGCCACCAGAGGACAACGATCGTGACAGGTGTTCAGACTTTTGCCTGTCAACAGAATTCGGGTCCGATGTGGGCGCAGCATGATATTGCTCTGTAACGCGGTGGCTCAAATGATCCAGGCTTCTCCCGCGAACCATGTCTTCGGGACCGTGAGGACCAAAAGGCGAAGGTCCCTGTGGCGGTGCAGAGTATCCCCCATATCCTCGGTACAGTGGAGATGACTCCTCTCTTCTGCCCTCGGCGCTGTCCCGAGGCGGCTCATCCGGTATGGGCTGTCGCCAAGGATTCCGCGCCGGTGGGTTAGATCTAATGGCGCTGCGTTGATCGCGAGGAGGGCTGAAGGATGATTGCGACACCGGCTGGACTGTCGAAGGCCGGTCTCTGTCAGACGCCAGCGCCGCACCACCCACGAGCTCGGCGACATTAGGCCTCGCATGATGTGATTCCCCCAGTGTCCGGCGTCGTTCCTCTGGAGGCCCATACGGTGGTCGTCGCGGCCCCGGTGAACCATACGCCGTCGATTGTTGGGTTGATTGGCCAGGTCCCATAGGTTGACTGTTCGGTCGAGGAGGAACGTTAGCAGGTGGCTGGCGGGGATCGCGAGCGTAGGGATCGTTCGGTATCGCAGCGTATGGACGCTGGCCCTGGAAGACCATAGGCTTGTAGGGCTGAGATGATTGGGCCTGTGATGGACGGCCGTGATCTGGAGAAGCTTGATTGCTGTATGACCGCGTTGGCGATGCTGCGCTGTAGTTATGAGTTTCGGGGGCCCTGGGGGCATTGCTGCCATATGCGTGTCGATCGGGGGACGGCTGGCGTCGAAAGGGCGGAAAGTCTGATCTAGAACCGGACGCAAGACCACGTCGCGGCGACGGAGGCTGCATAGTGTGACTGTTTGCGGACGGCGCATTTGTGTGAGGTGATGACTGTGATTGTGACGTTTGAGCGGAAGCGCCTGTGTCACCGCCGCCAATAAGGGATGAGATGGACATGGACATGCTACTCCCTGGCCGATGCGCATGTCCTAGCCCAGGAAGCTCCCGTCCACCAAACGCGTAGGGGGCGCGTTGTGGTTGCGATGCATGAGGATGCTGTTGCTGCTGTTGTTGCTGCTGCTGTTGTTGCTGCTGCTGTTGTTGCTGCTGCTGTTGTTGCTGCTGCTGTTGTTGTTGTTGATGCTGCTGCTGGGGCGATAGAGGCGGCGGCATGTGCGATCGTGCGAAGGATGGCGGCGGAGGGGGCTCGTGCGAGGAAGCTGCAGATGTTTAGCAAAGACAGCTCGGGGGACAAGCAGGGCCGAGGATGCGGGGGCCTACTACCTCCGTAGGGGTTCGGGGAGCTTCCGGCACCCAGCGAGCGTCGGCGCGAGGCCTCGTAGGCATAGGGCGACTGGTTCGATGGTGTGTGCGAGGAGCTCATCGATGGCGGCGGTGGTGGTGGTGGTGGAGGGCCGCTCGAATGCAGATGAGATGAATGTCGCGCTAGAGATGAGATCGTCAGCGCAGCTCGTATGCAGTTAGACAGGGCTCTCGCTTAGCGCCGAATGGAGCCAGTAGGGCGGAAACGGAACAAGAGTGAAATGCCATGGATGCCCGCCCTTGCACCCGACAGCAGTGCACAATATTCCAGAACTGCATGGTGGGCTTGACTAGCAGCAGCCGGCGCCCGCAGAAGGCTCGAGAAGTAGCTGCTTAGTGCTTGGTGCTCTTCTCCAGAACGTCTGAGACACTGGAGGCCTGCTCTCATTCTCGTTCCCGTTCTGGTGTCCAAGACAGCAAGCACTCGCGTGTCGCACCGCAGCACAGGTAGATAGCTCTGGACTGGAGCCGAAATCAAACGTAGCCTATCCATACCTGTGTTTCCCCAACCACCGTGTCTGTCACCCTGCGAAGGTGATTCTGCGGCCAGGACGCCATAGCTGTTGCTGCGAGCATGCTGCGAAGTGGCAGGGAGGAATGGGTCGCGGCGCGCGGCGGGATATGGATCGGCGGTGAAGGGTGCGTGGACGGGCGGCTGCGAGGCAGTGGTAGCAGCAGCAGCAGGAGTAGAATAGCCAGCAAACGCTTGCGGCTGGGACTGCGACTGGGACGACGGAGCGGGAGGCGGTGGAGGGCCTGGCTGGAGGTTTGGGTTGTGGGCGAAGGAGCGCTCCGGCGGCCGTGTGAAGGGGTGCGGCTGGCGAGCGTCCATGGTTGGTGTTGTTGTTGCAATGTGGGAGATTTGGTCGAGAGCACAGCAGAAGAAGCGCAGGAGGAGCGCAGACGGAGCGCAGAGAGGGGAGGGTTAATGGGTGACAGGGGACGCTGTCATCTTCACGTCTCTGGAGCAAGCTACCGTGCTGAATCGGCACGTTCCAGCGACGGTGCAAAGAAGAAGGTTTGGCGTCAAGAGGCACAGAGAAGGACGAGTCGGCCCAAATCCAAAAGCACTGGGGCTCCACCAGATATGCAGAACGATCCCTGTAGCGTTTCCCCGCGCACGGATCGCGAGATCCACCTCTCGAGCTTTTCTAGCATGGTGTCCCGCATGTGTTGGTGACGACAATATGTACAATACATACATGGCATAGATGCTCGTCTAGTGGTACTCTGTAGAGGCTGTGCATAGTACATGCGTAGTGGAATGCCTAGTACACATGTGCAGTATGTATGATCCGCGCGTGTTACATGTTGTACATGCAGGACGTCCGTAACTGCTACAGATATGCATACTAGGTACATGTATACTATGTACATACCCAAATACACACATACTCCGTACATGCGTCCATACATACATACACACATACATACAAGGTAGATGGCGCCCCGGTACGAGCGAAAAGCCTCCTATATGCCCGCGTTCCTGGCGAGCGTTGCGCTGTGAGCAAAAATAAACTCTATTATACAAATCTGTCAGACCGCTACTTGCCGACGCCAAAAGGGACAAGCCTCCCTAGTCAGCCGCCCCCCTCGTCACTCAGGCCCTCGTCACTCGTACCTCGCACATGGGCAGATGGCCAGCCTCGTCGAGTAGTCCTCTCCTACCCGTATTGTAGCAGTAGACTAGTAGACTACTAATGTTGATGCTGATACCAACCCCTCTTCCTGTCTGTAACTCCCCATGCCGCTCCCTATGCCTGGCTCGACCGCCTACAAGGCCCGTATGAAGACCCTCTTCGATGGCATCGACACGCGAGTGATGCTCTCCTTCTGGCTGTTCGGTGCGTCAACTCCCTCTGCAGTCCGGCTCATGATAATGCTCATCTTCCATGGGAGATGGGTCGTGTATGCATGAGTGGACATGTGTACCGGTACGATATACAGTGCCGCGTTAGCCCAAGGCTGTGTTCTGTGCCTTCGACTATACTGACAACATCGCAGGCCTCGTCAACAATGTCCTCTACGTTATCATCCTGTCCTCCGCCCTCGACCTCGTCGGCCCCAACGTGCCCAAAGGCGTCGTGCTCCTCGCCGACGTGATACCGAGCTTCCTGACCAAACTCTGCGCTCCCTACTTTATCCACAAGATACCCTATAACGTCCGCATCCTCATTTTTGTTGCCCTCTCCACCACCGGTATGCTCGTCATAGCCCTCACCCCTCCGCTGCTGGACTCGGGGTCGATCGCCATAAAGATGATGGGCGTCATACTGGCCAGCCTGAGCAGCGGAGGAGGCGAGCTCAGTTTCTTGGGCCTGACACATTACTATGGTCATTTTGCCCTTGCAAGTTGGGGCAGCGGAACGGGAGGTGCTGGTCTTGTTGGCGCTGGCGCATATGCCATTTTCACGACCACGCTTCTGATCAGTCCGCGAAACAGCTTGCTAGCCTTCTCGTTTCTGCCCATAATCATGCTAATTAGCTTCTTCATGATCCTTCCGAGAGGCCCCCTGCACGCATCGTCTGGGAAGCCTGCGGGGTATGAAGCCATTCAAGAAGATGACCGATTAGTTGAAGAAGATGACCCCCGCGAAGGCTCGAATGCAGAGCACGAAACACTCCTCTCGTCTTCCATGCATTCCTCCTCGGGCCGAAGTTTCACGGCAAACAGCGCCAGCTATCCGTTGCGCTCCAATAGCTTCAAAGCCAATTTGAAACGAGTGCGAGGGCTGTTCTTTCCTTAGTACGTGATGCTAGCCCATGCGGCAATATCGACCCCATGTGATAGAACTCATCCCACACGCACGTTACTAAGCTTGCGCCTGTCGTCCAGTACTAACCAACCCTGTTTGATCTGTATCGCTAACATCTTCCAGCATGCTCCCTCTCCTACTTGTCTACATTGCCGAATACACCATCAACCAAGGCGTCGCCCCAACCCTCCTCTTCCCTCTCTCCTCTAGCCCCTTCGACGAATACCGCTCCTTCTACTCCACATACAATGCCATCTACCAAGTCGGCGTCTTCATCTCGCGCTCGTCAACGCCCTTCATACGGATTCACCACCTCTACTTGCCTTCGTGCCTGCAGGTGGCCAACTTGATTCTCCTCACCCTCCACGCAATGTTCAACTTTATACCCCATTTCTATTTGGTGTGCGTCGTCGTCTTCTGGGAGGGCCTGCTGGGTGGATTAGTCTATGTTAGCACCTTTGCTGAGATTACGGATAATGTACCAAAGGAGGATCGGGAGTTTAGCCTGGGCGCCACTTCGGTGAGCGATAGTGGGGGCATTTGTATTGCTGGGTTCGTTGGGATGGCGTTTGAGGTTTGGTTGTGCAAGTGGCAGGTAGACCACGGGCGCAAATATTGCAAGATGCGGTGATGATTCAACCAAGGCCTATCAATTGATGGGCATTTTCTTCGAGCATCTTCCTGCACAGCCACCTCAACTGTTTGCGGGGTCTTCCATCTAGAGTTCTGTTCGCATATACCCGCATCGTGTGTAGAACCAACGAAATAGTATCGATTGATTTTCCGCATTCCGTCTAGCTAGAATACACTATCCTATCGCCCTCCAAATCACCTCCTCCCACCTACTCGCACGGTATGTAACGGATATATCTACAAAGTGTCCTTGAGGAGCTTGTTCATCCTGGCCATCTTAGCGGAGACGGAGAGATCGATAGTACGGTCAGCGACTTCAACAACGAGTCCACCGCGGATATCAGGGTTGACCTTGGGAACAACCTTGAGCTTCTTGCCCTGGCCAACGTATTGGGACTTGCTGATGGCGGCTTCGAGACGGCTAAGGGTGCGGTTGTCGAGGGGCTACAGTACATTAGCCATCGTGCTTCTTTCATACAACACATCCAAATAGAATCCCCGAGGATGCACTGACACACCCTCCTCTTTTTCTTCCATACCCAGGGGTATAACCTACCGCAGCACTTGTAATCGTCAACTCAACCTCCCCCCTGTACGCACTCATGAGGGTAGCAAACTTCTCCACAACACCCTCTAGTGCACCGAGCCTGTTGTTCTGTGCCAGGGTCTCCAAAAGGTTCTTCACGACGCCCTCCTTATCTTGGCCACCGAGGTGCTTCTGGAGCTCTGCAACAATCTGCTGCTTGTCGGAGGCAGAGAGGGTGGGCGCTTCGAGAATGGTGGCAAGCTTTGGGTCCTTCTTGAAGACTGAAGAGAGTGATTCGAGAGATCTGGCCGTGGGTTCAAGAGTCGATGTTTTGGCAGCCGCAGTGTACTATGAAAAATCCGTTAGCGACTGCGGTTTCCTTGCCATTGACGACCCTCCCATCAAGTCTGCATCGTGAAGGCTCCGTAGAAGGAGGCTAATTGGACGTACCAGGGCGCTGGCATAGGTTCCGTCAATGCCAAAGAGTGCAACGGGCGGCTTGGTGGCAGCGCTGTTCGGTGCAGCGGCTTGCGCATAGCTCCGGGTAGCGGCGACGCGGGCGGCAATTGGGGCGCGAGGCGCACCTGCGCGGAAGGCCGCAGTGAGAGCCTTTGAGGAGAACATTTTGACTCGGAGAGGAGATGGTTGGCGATGGGGGGAGCTCGGGGTGGGTGGGCCGGTGTTGCGAGGTTTGGAAGTTGAGGTTTCGCTGCCGAGCCCGGCGTCTGAAGGCTAGGGGATTTTCGGGTTAGCCCTTGATGAGCTCAGACGACAACGCTGGCTTTCACCATGAGATGCGTTTGACACTTCCACCATCAACTAATATTCTTGTTGTATCACCTTCGACTGACTAAAAGCTGTTGCCACAAATCTTTTAATATGGATAGCAAATACCATGCTTCATTTCCGTTTTCATAACACAAGCAATCACTCGTTGACCTCACCCAAACATCTTATCAATGGCAAGTATGCTGGGAGTTCTACCCGTAAACACGCATCCTTTCTATGCAAGAGAACTGTCGATCTCTCAACCTTCTAGTATTTATCCTTTCTCCGTCAAGAACGGTTCTGTCTTCTCTTTTTGTCAAACTCTACTGGCCATCTGTCGTGATTTCTGCGTCGCCTGGTCTTGACAGTTCCCCTTCACCGCAGAGCGCATGCCCTGGATCACATATATGAGAGGCGACAGACAATCAAGCTGGTGCGAAGATCCGCCTCTCACTTCGCCCTCGCCTTCACCTTCACGTTGACGTTGGAGAATGATTAAAGTCCACCGTCTTTCTCTTCCCTTTTCTCAACTTCATCGTCCACGCACTTGACCAATATCTTCTTTCTCAGCATAAACAGGGGTTTATCATGTCAAAGCTTGCGAAACAAAACTCTCCTCCAGCGACTCAGACCTTAGAGGACTGTAGTCTGTTGACTTCCCCGCCGACCGGCAAAGCGGCCAAGCACATCACGTTCCGGGTTCCGCAAGGCGCTTGCAAACGCCTCGATTTCGAACAGGAAGAGATGTGCCTTGGCGAGTACACTGACATTGGTGAATACGAAGAATGCGAAGATTTTGGTACGTGAAATAAGTGCTGCGTTGAACAACTATTCGCTATGAACATTCTAGCGCCACTGTTGTTGGCCTAAATTTCCAAAGGAAAGAAAACCTTCAACAGGGCTTACTAACGATCAACTTTACTTCCAGGCAACCTGTCGAACGCGGAGGTTGACGTGGATTCAAGCTCGCCAGCATCGTCTGACTCTCCTGGCTATCAAGCGATTACAATTCACAACGAGGAGTTCAAGCTAAACATACAACAAGACCGAGACCATGTACGTAAAGCCCATATGTTGAGCGGCCCGTTTCCATTCATGAAGCTTCCGGTCTCCGTAAGGAAGCGCATTTACCGATACCTTCTTGTCGGTAAGCATTTCTTGACAGATTCTGCATTCACTAATGGTACCATGGTGCCCAGGGACTATATGCTCTGCCATCTAACCAGACAATTTTTGCTGACTTTGTGTCTTTTCTAGTTCCAGCCATCATCTGCGTGCGCCAGAAGCACTCATCTTATCACAAGGAGAAGCAAGCGTTCTTACATCAAGAAATCCGAACTTTCCTTCCCGGGATCGCCTATGCACTCCCTCAACTCGCTGTGGACGGGCCAAAATTCCGGTTCTCCTTATTCAAGTCTACGAGCACGCTCATCCTTCAGACCTGCCGTGAGGTGTACAACGAAGCGCGGCCTCTCCTATACGGCCAAAACCTGTTCGAGATCGTTGTTCCCTCTCTGGAGGTGAGCCCGCCAGTCAACTTCAAAGTGCCGCTATTCCCCCGCGGTTGTCAATGCTACGTCCGTCACCTCGTTATACGTATCCGAGCGTTCTATCCTGCTCAATGGCTCTTGAACGGTGGTTACACGGTCCTCAAGAATGCATACCGTGGCCTTGAGACTCTGACGCTGATCCTTGAAATGGAGGGTACAGAGAAGGGTCTCGCCAAGCGGTTCAGGAAGCGTGATAAAGAGACTTGGGCGACATACGTCAAGCGTATTCACCAGAACATGAACGAAGCCAGTTTGAGCTCGATTTCTCAGTCCGCGAAGCCCAACACCAAGATCTCCGTTCCCTCATGGATTTTTCTCCGCGTCCTCTTTGATGGCGACCGCTACGACGAGATCTTAGACCCCATCGGCCAAGGCCCTGTTCATGCTAATGGCAATGCGAAAGAAAACGAGAATCGACTTGTCCTCAAGCGCGGTCTGGCAGAAGCTTTCGATATCTTCAAGAAGGGTGGTTCTTGATTGCCCCCTACTTGCAACGCTAAGGAAGAGCTCAATCCATTCCACCCTTGCTGTCTCTTCCTCTCCTTTGCATCAAGCGCCTCGGCCCCCTTTACATCCCATTTTCCGTCTATAGCCTGTCTTACCAACCTTCAGTCTGTCTGCTAATATTGGTGAGACGGGAAAAACAAAGGAGCCATGTGCACTATCAGACGGTTGATCAAAATCAACAGGAATTTTTCGGCTTTTATCAAGTTTGACTGTGTCTGGTTTCGAACAGCTTATGTGATATTCGATTTCCATTTCCATATGCCAAGCCCAACGCGCTTACCCAAGTATAACATACATATCATATCAGTCGGTGTACAGACTTGAGCAATCTATGACATGAGAGAATTACTTCGTTTATACATGATAGGTCCAACTCACGCCGACTTTCCTCTACGTGATTGGCAACACTTGGGTCAACACGACAAAATATTGCACTTGAACGAATTATAAAGAAACCAAAACACATCACTGAAATTTGAACCCATGATTCATAAGCTCGTGGTATCTAGAAGCGGCATACTACTGCCAGTCCATTCGGAGCACTATGCAGACCTGATACGTGAATGAACACCCATTTTGACCGGACCGATGCACCGAAGAATCCCAAAACCACCCCTTACTTCCTGAGCAGACGCTGGTAGAAAGCAAGCTCCTCGCCCTCCAAGATGTATCCGTCGACACGACCGCTCTGGCCGGGCCTAGAGGCAACAACGGCGAACAGACGACCAGCCTCAAACTGCTTCTCGATGGCGTTCTCTACCTTTCCGGAAGCCTTGACGCGCTCGGCCTGCTTCTTGACAACACTGTTCGACTTCTTCTTGTCCTCCTCCTTCTCGGCACCCTTGACCTGTTTCTTGCGGCCGAGGGTGGCACCGTAGTGGGCCTCGAACCACTGTCGGAAAGGAGCGGCATCGATCTGGACAACGGCGGATTTGGTGAGGGTGTTGGTACGGACGAGCTCGTTGTTGGACGGGTGGTAGACGACACCGATCACACGGGTCTTCTTGGCCACGCCCTCGGAGCCCCACGAGAAGTTGCCGGCGTCGAGACGCAGAGCACGGAACTTGCGGTTGCCGCCACGGGTGCGGACAAGATGGATACGCTTAGCGCCAATACGAGTATTGGCGGGTTGGCGACCCTTCTCGAAAGCCCTGAAATCATGTCAGACATGACTGCAGATGCGATCGGGTTACGCATTCATACCTCTTCTTGCGGTAGAATGCCCTCTTTGCGCCAGAGGCGGAGCGCTTGTGACGGGAGTCGCGTGAGATACTGGGAAAGGTCAGCTTTAGCAAACAGTGGAGGGAGGACGTATAGATACCCCATGATTGCGGTGTGTCAAAAGAAGACTACTTATACGTTAGCCTGCATCCACAACTATCTTGCCCAAAGCCCCCAATAGACAGAAAGAAACGCTACACATCACAACCCCAACCGTCTGCTCGAGCCAGTGTGTGTATGGGACAATTGAAGTTCGCGGACGTCGAATTCGAGATGTCGCAACTGAGTCGCAGATATTGGTGTTGGAGCGTTCGTGCAGCGTGCTTCGAGTCGTAGGGTAGACTGTCGATTTTTGTATGGTAATGTTATCTACATACCTTATGTCGAGCCTTCTATCGCAATCGTTGTTGTCGTGGGGAGAGCTTGTCGAAATCGAAGTGGTGGTTAGAGCGAGGTCAAAAAGTTCGGTGGGCTCGCTTAGCTAGTCTTGGCGTCACGTGCCCTGGATTGGCTAGAGTTCGTTCCTTGTCCGCTAATCCGTCTACTAGACTATCAAACTTATGGCGAGCTGCCCCTCCCCCACTCAGCGGTCATCATTCATCCACGGAAATCCGACGTTGACTTCCTTTAGTCCTATCGATACTCAGACTTTGCTCGGGAAGCCCGAACGCTTCTTACGCAACATAACAGATACGATCTCGTCTCCCAGAGCGTATCGTTGGCCGATCGCCAATGGAATGCAGGTGGATTGATCATTGGGCACTACAGCCTCCTTTTTCAGACGAATTGTGTGACATTCATACTCATCTCTCGTCGACGGCTTTGACTCCGCAATTGGTGGAACACGGCTAGCTGCACAACTATGAACATACAATACCATCTGACCTGAACAACGATCAGTCATGAAATGGACGGTCGAGTTCAATTATATTCCACGGAGCCCGGGCCAAAATACTGGCTTGTATTTAATTCAGGATCTAGCTAACATCCACTACAAATGCTGAAGGATTATATCGAGCCATGTGGTGCGTATAACAAAGCATGTGTACACCTAACAGAACTGCCAACGCAACTATACAGTGTGACAAGCTACACAGGCGCCTCCTTGACAGGAAACTGCATGGCCTCGGTATTAAATTTGGATCAGCCCTCAACTTCATCTTTATCGACATCACTGCTCATGAGCAGTTTTTCTAGGTTAATATTTTGAGTCCCTTGCGAAATTAAGGAACGCTACTCTTCAACGCCCTACATACACTACTAGCTTTATGACCAAGATTCAGGACCTGTAAGAACCCCTCGACTATGCGCCACTGAATGATACTAGTATAAGTGCATGTCTTCTCGGATTCTGCACCACTTAGCCTGCACTGTGGAATGTTATCTTCACCCTTGCACGGACCGAGACTTCCGAAAGCCACAACCGCCAAGGAAGCAGTTACACCACTGGTCGCCGATGAAAACCTCGCGCATGTTCGACTTCTTCATGAAATCGCAAAAGTGGCTCTACCACCAGTTTCCTGTTCTATCTGCTGGCGTTGCTACGAGACTTGGCTTACATGATGATCTCGGACTCTTCGAATGTTCTTCACATTTTCCAGGTTAACTTCCTACTCTATACTGGTACATCAGTGCCTGCCTACGGCACAGCGGTAACTGATGACTTGGTACTGGAGTAAATGCTCGCTTAAGTAACCTCATAGATGCTGGCGTTCTGCAAACATGCAGCAGACGTATCACAAACCCGGCCTTGCCGTCTACAATTTATCCCATGCAACATGAGCCATCACGCCTCTGTGCAAATTTCCAATCAATAAACCCTCGTCCTAAGGAACTTGTGCTAGGCTAATAGAGAACAATATAAGCAATACGCATATGACAATGTTCTCGATTCCTGGTTATTACTCGACTGCCGCGAGCGCGCATTGGAAATGGTACAGAACTACTCCTGTTCAATACCGTTTTGATTGCGGGCTCATGGCAGAGGTGCGTCTGGGCAATGGTTACAAATCTTTGTGTCGCTTCTTAAACCGCTTGTAAGGTTTGCACATGTTGCTCTTCCGGACGCTGTGCTTTCTCGTTATTCCATCCGTCTTGTTATCACTGGCTTCCACCATGCGGAACCTTTGTCATAGGAATGCTTTCCACTATTCTGTGCGCTGCTTGTGCCAGTCAATATGTCTATGGGTGTTTTGGGCATACAGAGTAGCTACTTTATCTCAAGCAGGTACAATCTTCCCATCTTGTTTCTTATTCTCTGTCAACTTCCACCACTCTAACACTGGTGCATAGCCACGGATGAAAATGGGATAATATATCCTCCTGAAACTACACAGCTTGCCTTGGTACCGTTTGTACCAGGTATTTCCATACCCGGATTCTAGTCTACAGGAGCTATTACTGACTTGAGGTTTGTCCCACCTTCAGATACTACCAGCCTCGCACCACCAGAAATCCTTCCTACGTCTATGTCTTTCCGATCGGGCCCGTTAACTTCAGCATCAAGTCCGCCAAATTCGGTACCAACACAACCGCCTGGAACATTCTTTATCCCACCCGAGCATCAAACTGCATCGGCACCCCCATCCTCAACGCAACCTCCGTTACTAGTACCATTCGACCCTCCGCAAAACACCAATCTTCCCCCTTCAATATCGAGTCAACCTAATTCTGACACCACCAGCCATACCCCCGAAATGCCGCCCATTGGTACTAACCTCCCTAATGCAACTATCCCAGGCGTTCCGCCTATGGCAACCACGGGTGAAGGACTCAAGCCGATACCTGCACCGTCGACCAAGCCAGGAGACCCTAATGGTCATCATGAGATCCCCGAACCGAATTTCACAATCACGGCACCATGTCGTGGATGCTCACCTGCTGTGGAGATCCCTGCTACAGGTTGGGGTGACACATCACGTCTCAGTCCTTCACAATTTGGTGCTGAACCACAAGAGACGCCTGAACGACCATCCCAAGCCATCATCACCGTCGGTTCCTCTACCATCACAGTCAGACCCGAGCCCACTCCAAAAGATGACAGCTCGGGAGGAGACAGAGGGGGAGGAGAAGGAAGAAATGAAGGATATAATATAGGTGACTTAACCACCATCCAACCTGGCCAAACAATTACCATAGACAACACACCCATATTCATCCAAACCTCCGCCTCCCTTACCCAAGTAATCCTCGATCGCACACAAACCATCTCCCTTCAAAAACCCGCCCCACCCGATATAACCAGCCCACCCCTCATCCTCCTCCCGGTAATAGTCGGAGCCCAAACCCTAACACCCATCATGAACACAGACAAAAAGTCCAGCCAGCAAACACCAGCCTTATACGTAGTATCCGGGCAGACCCTCATCCCAGGCGGAGCACCCCTCACCGTCTCCGGGACCACGTTCTCACTCCCCGCCGCACCCACCGCCGTGGTAGTAAACGGCAAGACATCAACAATAGCTCCCGAATATGGCAATGTACGTACAAAAACAACGATTCCGCATCTCACGCTGTTCCACACTATCTACACGGCGAACGCGGCGGGAAACTATGCCATTGGGCCTGGACTCACGCTCAGACCGGGTGGTGAACAGATCACGGTGTCGGGTACGGTGCTGAGTCTCAAGCCGGGGAATATGGAGGTTGTGATACAGGGGAGTACGAGTTTTATTGCGCCGATGACGACGGTGGTAACATTTACGAGGAGTGCTGGGGGGAGTTATGTGGGTAGTAGTGGGCGGATTGGGACTGCGGCAGCGACTTTGCCTTATCCAGCGGGCGCACGGAGAGCTGTGGGTGGAGGCACAGAGAGGGCGATGGAGGTTTTTCTGGCGTTGGGGGTCCTGATTGTGGGTTGGCTTGCTGTGTGGCTGTGAGAGGATGGGGAGCGTAGCGTTTGATGAGCAATGTTTGTCATGATATATATACCCTTTTCTAGTATTTCTTTGGACGGGTTTTGGCGCGTTAGAACTTAGCAGGTTCTCTGTATATACGATAGGGAGCGCAGGCAGCTACTTGACAGACCTGAACCAAATCTGTCTATATTGGATGGAATCTCTTCAAGTCGAGTGCCGCGCATGTAAATGCACAAGAGATTGACTTCCTACCATTAACGCCATGTATGCCTTTTGTATCGATACTTATCCCTGAATCTGAATTTCTGCAGCTTTCACATGCTCCACTGTCGTCCTTCCTAGTCCCTCTTTTGCATAAAAGTCCATTGGGTACAGGTTTTCCCTCCTGAGCTCCTCTCTGTCTCCACCCTCTTCTAACCAAGGTGCTTCTTTGACTCCAAGGGCGACTAGGGCTTCATATGGACTAAGCAACGGCTTCGGGAATGCATATCCCCAATCGATACTCAGCCGTGGACACGCAATTTGCACCCAAGCATCTACATCGCTCATCATGGCCAGCTTGCCCGGGAAGATCTCACTCAGAAGCAGATTTATGCTCTTCAATCCCTGGCGCTTCAGCTCATTCTCGATGAGTGTAAGAGTGTGCGGGTTCCCCTGGCGGCCGAGTGAGCCTAGGATGATGCCCCATGTTTTCGCTTTCTTGGCGGTAAGTATTGCGGTGCGTCGAAGTGAGTAGAGAGATGTATGTTCATACGTCTCGTGGGTGAGCCGCCTCGAATATGGATCATATCGGTAAGCGGGAAGGGACGGATTCGCTATCATGGCGCTCTCGAGATGGAAGCGTCCATCGCCCAGATACAATATAAGATCCGGGACCGGCTCCTCCTTTCCCCTCGTGTCGAGTTGTCCTGGTTTTATGGCCATTGCGGGTGACGTGCATCCCAGGATCTCACCCTTCGATAAGGGAGCTATCTGCGGCACAATGGGATTGAACCCTTCTTTACGCAGTGTGGGTACAATACCGTGGATGGTGGCGTTGAATTGTATGGTGCCTACCAGAGCGATCGTTTTCCCACTTGGAAAGTTCTGCGCAATGGTATTCACCAGGTGTTCCGTATCAATTCCAATCGACACGAAAACATACAGCGTCGCAATCTTGGTCACCGCAACCGGTATCAGACAGCTATGGGCGTAGTGTAACAGCAGGTCGCATCCGAGGGCTCTTGCGGTGAAGTCGTCGATGCAACATGCGCCATACGTCACGTCGCCCATTATCAAGGTGGTGGTGCCAGGGCAGAATTGGGTCAGGATGTCGGAGATGGTGGTTGCAAAGAGCAGGAGGCCTTCGGGGAACTGGAGCGCGAGCGATGTGGCGCCCGAGGACCGGATACGGTGGATACATTTGTGGATTTCGAAGTTGTAGTTTGGCGGCAGGAGGGCGATGGCCGCGTTAATGTCGGCATCGTGGAGGATCGAGTCGGGAATTGTGTTCAGGGCGCGGGCGGTTCGTCGGGGTGGTGCTACTGCCCACGTCACATCCGTAAGCATATCACGATGTAGCGCATGGCAGTGAATGCATGGTTTGCTTGCTGGGCTGTCTCACACCTTGTATAGCGCTCGAATCCTCGATGTTGGCGTTCGGCTTGCTCGCCGTCTCTGCTGCTGCTTTTCGGCCTACAAAGCGCCGCTTTGGCTGTTTGGGCACTACCACGGGCTCTTCGGGCATTCCATCTTCTGCCGAACCTCCCAGATTCGCGGCCGCGCGGTCGTGTTCCATAGTGGTGCGTGAAATTGGTTGTGTTGTGTGTTGTGTGTTGCAGCGTGGAAGTGGGGAAAGTGGAAAATGTTCCTAGGGCTGAGTGGGGGTATGTATGACGACGTAAGGGCATTCAAATTCCAACCCACATTCTCTGTACTAATTAATCATAGTAAACGTATTTCCTAGCTTTTGGTTTGACGGCAAACTAACTAACTATCTCCATTGAGCTGACCATACTGTTGAAGTGCTGACTTCGTACGCTCTACACATTTCCACACCCTTCAGGCATATCGTTCTTGTAGACCGACCCATCAAGAGTAGCATTTCATCTCATGCAGTCAGGCTTTATTTCATCGTCTTCGGACTGATCTTCACGTTGCAAGTGTGTTCGTCCTCGGTGAAAAATTGGATTTTATTAAGCCAACGCAGAGAAGGTTGAGCCACAGTAATAACATATCACATAGAGTGTTGAACTATAATTCATATTCTAAATACTAGTTGATAGATTATAGTTTTGCATTTCAAAAAGATCAAACGCACAAAGAAGTTATTAATTACAAGTGTATTTCGATGGGTATCCTGAAAGCCGCTTAACTATGCTTGAAACAAAACGCCCTTATAACTCCGACCATTACTTGACCAGCAAGTCCTTATAACGTGCTTCTGATTTCAACCCTAACTCCACTGATCCATATTCATTCTCCTTCCCTCAAACTCCGACTCATCCAGCGTTGAATCCTTCCTCTTCAACGGCGTCCCTCCGTTCGTTCTCGCCTCAAACCGCGCCCTTAATCTCTGCTCATCCTCAACCGCCAAATCCTCTTCCCTCAAGTTCTGCCAATTCTCAGGCGCCCTGTGAATCGCAATAACGTAGTCCTTCCCATTGCGTGCAGTGCGGTCGTATTGATATCGTACATCAGCGCCATCGCGTGCCAGGTAGCGGAAGATTTCAGCCCCAGTTCTAGGCTCCGGTATGGGTTGTTCCGGTACCTCGTCGAGTTCAGGGTCGAAGGTTTCGATGACTTGATCCAGTATAACTGGACCGAAAGGCTCTTCGGTGTTTTGACGCTTGTTGGGGTTGAAGAGATATCTTATTGTGTTGTTGGCTGCGTCGTGGAAATGATAGACTTCGAATGCCGCCATGTTGACTGTGGAATCTTGAAGGTTCCAAGGGTGGTGCTTTTTATGGTTCACTGGGCGACTGTGTGTTACGGTTTGTTGCGATTTGGTGTTTGTGGTTTGAGAAGTAGTGTTGATCACTTAAAAGTATGAGTAGTGTTTGAAGAATTGTTTGCTGATGTTGATCTATTCTTCACCCCAACTTATGGATTTATATATGCAGCGTTTGTTGATTGATCGATCATTCCCCTAGGTTCCACTCGTGTTGATCGTAGCCAATGAAAACGCGAGAAGCATCCGGACGCTAACCGAAAGTTCGAGAACTAGCGAGGAACTCCTAGAAATCTGTAGAAGTCTCTACCTCTTAAACCACAACAAAGAGAGGAAATTGTTCACAAAGATAATCCTACTGGTACATGGAAACTGCAGTATTGTGGTACAGCTACCAAAGTACAATGATTTTCCTTCTCGCACTGTTTTACCTCGATCAGCTTCCTGTTCCCTTCCAACTCTAGCAACAGCAGCCTCTGCGCCGGTGCTGTGTACTTCTTCGGCCCACCACGAGACAATGCCTCCTGCTCATACCGATTTCTCATATTTTCAGGATTAATGGTATTCTAGAAAGAGGGAAGCGACGTGGAGTTCCTTAGTTGTTGGCTGCTCAAGCGAGCAACTTCCACTACTCTTGCAAACCAATGAAACTCGAATACATCAGCGTTCGTAAAGACAAGACCGCTTATACGAGTCGCCGTCATAAGCCGCATTATATCACCTAATTGAGTCTTCTTCGAGGCGAAGAAAGCGATCGCCAACCCCGTATTGCTTCATGTCGATACTAATGATGGTGGCCGTGAGATCCCGAACCTGGATTTCCATACCAGTGGAAGGCTTTTTAGACTCCTCCCTCATTGATTGCTTGGTCAATAAGTCGATTGGATGATGATGAGGATGCCATTTCGTGGAGGCATTGCCTATCAATTTTGGCGATGGGTGTCATCGGAATGTACGCAAGTGGTTTACACGTGATTGGTACCCAATATCAGAGAAGAGCACTTCTCAATTAGTCTTCGAGCTGTTCAATCAGAAGTGTCAAGTTGCCTCTAGGAAGTAGAGTGGGTGAGTGGTAGATAGACAGCAGTGTTGCAACCTGCTGTTCTTGAAGGGTATTCTAGCTAGCCATATTGAGAGTAGCACGCCAAGATTTCGAGATCATCGAAACTGCGGCAGAAATATCCCCGACCAAAATTTAGATTCACATTAACATTCGCGAAAAGTCAGTCACTCTTTTCAAAATACCCACGAAAAAGTGCGCCATCAAGGTTCACTGGAATAAAGATACTTATATACAGTCTGAAACATGGCTTCAAAGTCGCCACGACTCAAGGCCGTCACCACCGCCAACCCCGTAAACGATGCTGATGCCGCGAAACGCGCCGAATTTGCGAAAGCAGCGGACAAGCAGTATGGCCGAGGCGAAAAAATCCGAACGAAATCGGTCAGGGACAAGAAGTTGCGTTCAAATTTGAAGGCGCTTGAAGCGAAGAACCAGGAAGCAACATTTCAAGCAAAGCAGGCAGAAATTCTGTTGGATCATGATGCGGGATTGCTCGAGGCCGAGCATGAGCTGGAGAAGACGTATAAGGTTCGACAAGATGAGATACAACACGAAGTTTCGATTGAAACGGCGAAGAAGCGGTTTGAGTTGAAGCTGGACATGGGGCCGTACGATGTGGGCGAGTATACACGCAATGGGCGGGATCTACTGATTGCGAGCCGGAAGGGTCATCTGGCATGCTTGGACTGGCGGGATGGAAAGCTGGGCTGCGAGCTTCAGCTCAACGAGACTATACGGGACGCGAGATGGCTACACAATAACCAGTCTTTCGCTGTCGCGCAGAAGAAATGCGTCTACATTTACGCGCGCGATGGTGTCGAGATACACCAATTGAAGAAGCACCAAGAAGCCACACATCTCGAGTTCCTGCCTTACCATTTCCTTCTCGCCTCCATATCAACCGCTGGTATCATCCGCTATACAGATACATCAACCGGACAGATGCTCCAAGAACTGCCTACGAAGCTCGGCCCGCCGACCTCGTTCTGCCAGAACCCGCACAATGCTATTTTACATGCCGGTCACCAGAAGGGACTGGTCACTTTGTGGTCGCCGAATACGTCAAAACCACTTGTCAAGCTGCTTCCCCATCGCGGACCGGTAAGGGCAATGGCTGTTGACAAGAGTGGGACATACATGGTCAGCACATCGCAAGACCGGAAACTTAGCATTTGGGACATCCGCATGTTCAAAGAGCTCCATTCGCACTACCTCAAACAGCCTGCGCACACAATTTCTATCTCGGACCGCAACGTCACAGCCGTAGGTTGGGGCTCCAATCTCTCCATATACCGCCCCGACATTTTCTCCCTCAATCCCGAATCAGACGTCCGAGTTCCTGCACCGTACCTGAATTGGAACGGTGATGGCGTAGGTATCTCACGAGCGCGCTTCTGTCCCTTTGAAGATGTCCTCGGCATATCGCACGAGAAGGGCTTTTCTTCCATCATCGTCCCGGGTTCCGGCGAGCCCAACCCGGACAGTCTTGAGCCTGGCACTAACCCCTTCGAGAACACGAAGCAGCGCCAGGAAGCAGAAGTCCATGCTCTACTCGAGAAGTTGCAGCCCGAGATGATATCACTCGACCCCAACTTTGTCGGTAACCTGGATCTCGCATCGGAAGAGCAACGGAAACGAGAGCGCGATCTAGACGCGAAGCCTGAAGATAAGATTGCAAAACTGAGGAGGAAGCAGAGGGGAAGGAATAGCGCATTGAGGCGATACTTGAGGAAGAGCGGGCAGAAGAATGTCATTACCGAGGAGAAGGTCAGGGCGAGGGAGGCCCTCGAGGCGCAGAAGTTGAAGTTGAAGGATAAATTTGAAAAGGACCAGAAGGCTTACGGACCGGCACTGAGCAGATTCGCTAGAAAGGGTTAAGGGAAAAGTGTATTTTGTTTGCATTAGCGTTTGGCGTTTTTGTGATTGCATGGGTTGGCGTAGGTTATCTGGTAGATATACCCTCTGAATCAAAGTGTGAGAACTTCGACCAAGCACCTACCGTATACGAAATGCCACCTTTCGCGCTTGTCGATCACACGAAAGATACCTTGTACCGGAGATCGAAACACGAAACATACGATGGAGTGCACTACAGAAAGGAAAGCCCGATACGGTCTGCTACACGCAGGGAAATAAGCATTGCATTCATAAAGTACGTAGCGATTGTATCATGGTCATCTAATCATGAGAGCCCGGTCTAATCGTCAACACCGCATACCATCTTCTATCCCCTCAAGTCTTCAAAATATTAGCCGCAACTTCAATGGCCCTGGCCGTCTTTGTGACAAACTCTCCCGCCAAGGTGAAGTTGTTTTGGAACGTAATACTCTCTGTAATTCCCGGGAGCGTGACGGGCGCATACCCTGTGTCCAGACCCGGGGCGAAGATTAGATTCTGGAAGAATTCGCGGCCGGGAAGGCCTCCTTGGCTGGTGAAGCCGCGGGAGAAGTCGCGCGCTTTGTGGTTGACGACTGTGATGAGGTCTTTGTTGTTTGTCGAGATGGCGAGGGAGCGGAGAGCATTGAATTGCTGGGTGGAGGATGAGAAGGTGGAGATGGCGGTTTCGAGGGGGGTGAGATCTAGTGTGTTGTTCGATGAAGCGGCGGAAACTATTTCTTTGAGTTGGCTGAGGTAAAGGTTGATTTCTGGGACGTAATTGGCGGGCTCGAGGGGAAGGACTGCATCGTTGGCGAGATGGTAGGCGAGGAGTGTTAGGTATTGGCCTATAGCTTTGTGGGTGTGGAAGCCTGGGTCGCCGAATGTGGACATCCAGTGGTATGAGTCGTAGTTAGAGTGGTAGTGGTAGACTGGGTCGTTGGGTCCACCGCCAGCACCTACATCGAGTGAAGCAATGCCACGATGTAAGAATGGAGTGTAGTCACTGCCACTTCCTAGAATGCCAAATTTGCCGCCCCTGATGCTCTGCCAAACATCGTAGAAGGTGTGGTTTGTGTCGCCGTGGAAAGGAAAGACAATCTTCTTCGTAATGCTTTTGGCTATGGCATGTAGGTCGGGTGTTGCGGTGAGACCGGGTATTGGGCCCGACACTGCGACGTCAACATTGAGATATGAAATCGCTGCGGTCTTCAACCATGGAATGTACTCTTCAACCCATTCAGTGCTGGGATAAAGTCAGCACAGCGCAACATGATCAATATCTTTGATACATACCTTCCGACCAACCCATACTCTTCTGCGTCCCACGATGCGAGCACGATCGTCCGCAATGGCTTCCAACCAGTGGCGGAGAGAGCTGAGAATGCTTTTGCGAGCTCAATCAACACTGCAGAACCAGAATTGGGGTCAGCTGCTCCACCAACTATCCATGCATCTCGATGGTTGCCAATGACAAGGACCTCGTCTTGGTTGGTACCGTTGATGATCCCAACGGCGTTGTAGATTGGGTTGTACGTATCATGCATGATGTTGGACATTGAGAGACGTGCTCCGGAGCCTTGTCCAGTGCTGTAAGTGACATTCGGAATTCCACCAACCCAACCGGTACGGTTGACAGCTCTACCGTTAGTGCCATAGCCGTCCAGTGCTTTCAGAAGAGGTTGGGCATCGAGCCACGAGATAGGAATGGAGGGAATGCGGGGCACGCTCACACTCTTATCTGCTCTTGGAACGCCAGGCTTCGATACATAGCCTGGAGTCGTCGGATCTCCCGGATAGACGCTCAAGAATTGAACACTTCCCCTTTGTACAGAGGTAGGATTTCTGGCAGGCCCGTTGGGGTAAGGAACCACGCCCTTGGCTTCAGTCATGTTTCCATCGTCTCCAGGGTCCACAAAAATGACAGCACCAATCATGCCATAATCTTGGGCATTCTTGACCTTGAGGCCTCTAAAAGGGCCTCCGTACTTGGCCAAGGCAATCTTGCCCTCGAGCTCCACGCCAAGGGCTTCCAAGCGCTTAAAATCCACTTGCTGACCTCTACCGACGTAGACGTATTCGGCCGAAGCGTTGCCGCTAAAAGAATAACCATGGAATGTGGGGATGCGGTCTGGGTAGCTTGAGGTATCGTCCTCGGGTAGCACAGCTTCTACGAGGGATGCTGCCAGTGTGGTTCCGTTGGAGTAGGTAAGGGAGAGCGATTGAGACACGGGATAGTTGAGGAAGACCAAGTATTCATCCAGTCTTGAAGTGAAGCCATATTCAGTGAATTTGTCTACCGTCCACTGAGCCATGGTTTTGTTCAGACCAGCCACATGGTTTCCGTGCGCTGCCTTGGGTTAACCATGGTGGCGATGACAGTGATGTGACATCTATCCTACTGTAGTAATATGACCATTGTGAAATCGAAGTGTTGTCGAATGAATTGATCAACACTTGCTCGTTTGCATCCAGAACAGGAGGAAACGTAGCGTTCTCGCTCTGCCTTTTGACATGACGATGAGCATGTTCAAGAACGAGCTCTCTCTGACACGCCTGAGCACCAATTGCGGCAATTATGACTAGAATTAGCCTCATGATGGAGGTGTGGAGGACGAGGTAAGGTACAGAAGACACAACATGAAAACGGCAGTACAGGCACAGCATTTATGTATTTTGTAGGCCGAAAACTGGGCCGATAACGTCAACATTGTGCTATCACCGGCTTCCCACAAGGTTACTTGCTTGTTGATCACCGGATTGGTACGGAGTACTCCGTACATTGAAAAAAATGAGGTGACGAGCACCTCGGCAGAACTATCACAGTAGCCTCATGCTGGATCAGGCAGGTGCATAAAGCCGTTTCGCGGGGCAGTTGTCTTCGGCACATCTTGGCAGGCCGTGATGACGGCGACACGCGGGAGCATATACTCCGTGACTCCGTACGAAGTAGTATATTATCTATCTACTAGCTTGCCCTCGGATTCCTAAGCCTGGACCGCGGGTTGGGCCGATGAGGACGTACTATGGTAGCTGCGAGCAATTGAAGAGACCAGAAGCCGGGCGTTATCCATTGTTTTCATTGTATCCAAGCGAAGGGTCTGCAAGGCGGCAATTCGGGAATGCAGATAGTAGTCACATGTCACGTGCCTGTATGTATGGGACACGACAAGTGCTACGTCAGACGCGCCCGTCAGTCACGGCGCTAGACCTGTTTCAGAAGCTCTTTATCCGCGACTCAGCAACCGAATAATTACAAACACAACATTGCCCTCATCACAGCTTATTGATGTGTTGAAGGGCAACTGCACGGCGGAGGCGTCTTACTAACCACTAACCACACAGCAAACAGCAAATAACAATTTTGATAGCAACTGCACCAAACACTTCAACATCCCCCTACAAGTACAGTCCAATACGTACCTTCTCCGCACGCATGCCCGCCTCGCCCCTTCCCCGTTCTTCTCTACAACATCACCATGTTGTCCAGTCCGGTACGGCTCATGCCACCGATATCACCTCGTCGGCCAACCTCACCTAGCATGTCGCTTGCAATGTCGCCCGGCATGCGAAGGGGCCGAACGCCGGGAATCACAGACGAGAGTCACCTGCGCCATCTGTCGCCCGAGATGACACTGCGAGCTTTCACCCAACGTCCGATGCCGTTCGATACCACTTTGGAAGAATATAAGATGTTTGCCTGCATCGAGGCGCTGACGCCGGCTGAGCGGGACCTGGGTGCGCGGGTGGCCAAGGCAGCCCAGCGTCTGAAGAGTTGGGGCGAGGAGCTTGCGCAGTGGGGATGGACGGGCACCTTTGAGCAGCCGACCGAGCAGTTCCGGGAGCAGCGCCGCCGAAGTCTAGAGCTGCGTATCAGGGAGCATGTCAAAGATGGAGAGGCCGGCGAGGTTCCGGCTCTGGAGTACTGGGGCTCGTTGTTGTCTGTCGAGGTGGTGCAGCACGAGGCGAGACTGGTCGAGATAAGCGAGGGTCTCCTGAAGCTGGATGTGGAAGAGTTGAAAGGCCATGTGCTGGACATGCACCCGTCTGCGTCAAGGCCGTCGGGGCCATCTTCTGCGGCCGTCGACGCCAGTAGTCGCCGCACCTATACCCCCGTAGACGACTTCAGCTTCCTCATAACCCAGACGTTGCTCTCTGCACTGCCCCATCATTTCCTGCTGAAAGAGCGACTCGGCACATGGACGGCACGCGTCGCTATCCTCCGCGAGGCCCCACGCTTCCTTAGCAACCTCAAGACGGCACAGAACGCAATACGCATGGGGTGGGAAGCCCTAGACCCGCCAGAAGACAGCTCGGATGCAGCGTTCGACAAGTGGAAAGAGGCCGTCCACACAATTTCGGGTGTGTTGCATGACAAGGTCACTGGCTTGGGGCGTGTCCTCGACAGATGGCTGGACACATTGGAGGGTCGCGATGATTGCTTACCCGACGGCTGGATCGACACTTTCGAAAGGGTGGAGAATGACTTTGCGCAATGGACTCAGGATTCGCACAGCAAAACCATCATGTTCGATGTGGGGAGAAATACACAGAAAGACCGTGTGGACTCTGGCCAGCTAAACACGCGTTCTGGGGCAATTCCGACGGAGAACTCACCCCCTCTGCCTCGTGAAGAATCAAAGCCAACAATCACCGTGGAGACGGTCAGAGATGAACCACACATAATTACTACGGCGGAGTCGAACACGCTCGAACCGTCCCGTCCCGTCTTTGAAGACGAGCCGCAGTATGCAGAATCTCAGCCTGATAATCCCGACGATGAGTCTGTGTTCGAAGAAGGAGATACCGTGGTCCATAATGAGATCGGAGAGGAGGACAATACTTCTGAAGAGGCTAGTTTCCATCACGATTCAGACTTCCCAGTCATCATTACCGCAGAAAACGTAGATGACGCGGAAGCGACGCGACCCCTTACGCCAAGGTCACGGAGATCTAGTGTTGATTCTTTCAAATCCGACGTGTCTTTCTCGTCGAGTCCCCTAGGTACTATAGACGACGAGTCGCCGTCATGCAACCGCACGGTGAAGGGGCCCCGTCCAGCCCTCAACGCTACAATGACCAAGCGCCGGAGCAAGAATCCTAAGGATTCGGCTGCTGAGAGTGCTCCCTGGCCACCCACGCAATTTTCGCACAAGTCGCCTCAGACTGCTGATGATCTTGAAAGCAAAATCTCCGACATTCTCACCACCATCCCAGCTCATATTCGCCTGACAACACGAACCGGTGCCGATGCTCGAGCACGCAGGTTCTCGCGCGGTGTGACACATAAAGGCAGTCAGGGTTACCTTCGTGCCCAACGCTCTTATAGTAGCATGAAGTCTCCGGAACTCACCTTGTCACCCGCGAAGCATGACTCCGACGCAGTCAATGCCCTATCAGGTCGTAAATCTATATCATCACAACGTGGCGACAACGATATCAAGCTCTATCATCTTACCCAGCCTGGAAAAGAACATCCACAGAAGTTATTCATCAGACGGGTGGGTGAGAATGGCGAGCGTGTCATGGTCCGCGTCGGCGGTGGTTGGGCTGATCTGGGCGAATACCTAAGGCAATATGCTGAGCATCATGGTCGTCGAGCCGTGAGCGAGAACTTCGAAGTTCTCGGCTTGGAGCTCCCCAACATCGATTCTTCTCCCAGTCATCCGGAGAGTGTGATGAGTAAGAGGGACAGACGTTCCAGTGGAGGCGCGCAAGTCGTCAGTCCCCAGACGACACCAGTGAAATTTAGCGGTGTTGGCATGTTGAAAGCTGTCTCTCCACCTCCAATGCCGAGCTTCACACCCAACAAAGCTAGTACCAACGATGCATCTGCGCCATCTACAGGTTCATCAAAAGTCTCGTGGCGAGGTGATGAAGTTGGACTGGCAGGTCCAAAGAGTAAGAAGCTCGATCTCAGCAACGACAAGCTAGAATGGATAGAAGGCATGATGAAGCAAGCCCGCAGCGTTAGCGGTAGCAACCTTCCCGGAAATCACCCTCCTCAGTCGACCGACCGACCGGGAACGAACAGCCGAAGTGAGAGTAGATCAACGGCTCGTAATGAGAGTCGAACAGGAGTGCGAAACGAGAGTCGCACATTCCCGCGCAATGAGAACGTCAACCCAGGTGCCCGGAAACAGCCGAGTCAAGAGTTCGGGGCTCTGGGCAAAGTTGGCGGCACCAAGAGGATATACCTACGTGAAGGAGGGCTTGGTAATGAGCATTGAGTGCAGCGTTCAAGCGAAACAGTGTTGAGGGAGTTCATGTTCTATGTCGTTGCGGTTGAGTCGTACATCTGATGGGGGGGGGGGGGGGGCGGCCGCGGGGGGGGGGGGGGGGGGGGGGGTTGGGGGGGGGGGGGGGGGGGGGGGGC
>JAFISD010000055.1:104864-144408 GCA_022560085.1 Helminthosporium solani
CAATGCAAAAATTTTTGTGGGTTTTTATTTTTTTTTTGGTTGGGGTTTTTTTGTTAATTTGTTACCCCCCCCCCCCCCCCCCAATAAGCTACTATTTAATTATTTGTTTATCTTTTTAGTTCATATTTTAGGGTACACTTTTTTTAGAACAAGCTGTCCGTGAGGCTAGATGTTTGGGTGGCAGTTACTAGTGGCGTTACATACCCCAATATATCGTTGAATGGTGTTTGATGCTCAGGTTTTATCTGATTCATGACCGGTGCTAATCTTGGTATGCCACGTGTCTATTATGATTATGCGTTCTTCTCTTGCCTTTCTTTTTGAAAAAAAAAAGGTCTTGATTGGGAATACGAAATCTGGATTTGCTATCTCGGTGAAACTGCCTAAACTGCTTACGTACAGTACGGAGTACAGTGAAGCTATACTTCAGCTACGCACAAGAGGAGATGCGGTATGAAAGCTTGGTACTCAGGCATAACAACGACATGGAAGAATCGTGAGGGTCATAGAAAACCGAGTTTAGCACTGAGATAAAGTTGTATATCAAGTCTTTCAGAGCCATGGACTCCTACATCGATACAACTATAGATACTTACCCTTTTCAGGGTATAAGGTAATGCTGCTAAGCTCCGTAATTAGGTACTTTATAATTGGTTCATAACGACTAGCTACATACATGTAATTGATGTTTGACTGGGGTTATTCTAGCACATATTTTATTGCTAAAAATAACTGCGACACTTGCTGATCCTCCACTCCGTATCTACTACTTTAGTAAATATGACGGGCTTTCTAGGCATCTACGGTCGCTCATCCATCCAATTTCTCTCACCCATTTTAACATTCCGTAATGGAGGCTACATCAAACGAAAACTTTTCAGACAATCCGTACCAAGAGAAACTCGATGGCTTATCAGTCCGGCTTCTTCGTATCTCGCGATCCAAAGATGGTGGCTTCTCTGGCTCCCTCAAAGTATTTCCGCTCGCGGATGCACCGCCCTTCTACTGTGCTTCATACACCTGGGGCGACAGAATAACTCCAAGCACAACAATGCGACTGAAGACAGGTTCGTTGCCTGTTCTGCCCAATTTGGTACCGTTTTTGCGTATGATCACTGTGCACCCCGATTACAGTGACCGAGATTGGTGGTGGATAGACTCGCTATGCATCAATCTCGTGGATAGGAAAGAACGAGAAAGACAAGTGCAGATTATGGCGGATATTTACAGAAGAGCTAAGCGAGCTATTGTATGGCTCGGTGAAGAGAAAGAAGAGGGAAGTGATTGCGCGGGCGCCATCGAATTCATGCTTTATCTCAGCACCCTTTCGCTCGCGTTCGATCATCACCAAAACATCAGGAAAAACTTGAGAGGACTAAATTTTGTTCGCGAATGGGAGGTCGTCGGCAATTTGCTTGCGCGGCCTTGGTGGTCAAGAGTGTGGACTTTGCAGGAGTTTATCCTTCCACGAGAAGCCAAGATCAGTTGCGGTTCGCACAGTATCAGTCGTGGGAAGTTCAAGAGCGCCATGTATAACATCTTCCTATGCAGTAAGCAAGCTCATGATATCGAACATGACTTGGTGCCTAGGCCTGCGTTCGATGCAGCGTTCAACAGGAGACGGATCCATCAGTGGTACACTAGCCCTCACTCTGAGGGTATGAACCTCGTAGCTATCCTGGCCTACCTAGGAAATCAGTCAGCGTCCGACTCCAGGGATAGGATCTACTCCGTTCTAGGACTCATAACTGCAAGAGATAGACAAGTTGTGGGAAATCCAGAGTACAAGGCAAGTGTGCAAGAACAGTTTGCGAAGCTCGTTCGCTCCTATTGGAATGAATATCAAAGCTTGGACATCATATGCTTCTCGCATATTTTCAGTCGGTATTCCCATTCAATCGATCCAGGGAGAAAGACTGCTGTTCCATCCTGGACTCCAGATTGGTAGGTAACATCGATACTCGCGAATACATACAAAACGTACACTGACTTCGTACCAAAATGCAGGAGAGCCCACACCGAGTTTGCAAGTCCAGTGCCGTTGATGGCAAGCCAGAGTGCTAGCGAACACATTGGAAACTTTAGGCCGCTCTATAGTGCAAAGTGGAAAGCCAACTACGACGCGCCTGGGTCTCAGCTTCGACAGAGGGCTGACGTGAAATTCCACGCCAATTTGAAAGAATTCTGGTGCAATGGTGTCATTGTTGACACAATCGACAGCCTTGGTGCCTTGGAAGGTTGCGACCCACGCTGCAGTAGTTTCCGATGCATCCAAGACCAAAGAGTCCACGGCCTCATTTACTCTACACGGGACGATATGACCAGGGAACATACATGGGAGCCAACACAACTTCTCGACACTATTGCTCGCTCACTAGTCCTCGACCGACAAGATAAATACCTTCGGTTTTCCGCACCCGAACACTACGTCTCGGACTTTCTTTCCCTATGCCGAGCCTGCATAAACGCCGACTCTTCTATCAATGCCATATTCTCAGCGTGGTTTCGAGCGAACCGTATGCTACGATTCGGAAATCGCACGCTTGAATCTCTTATTGAAGCGATGCCGTCCGAGCTTGCTTCTCCCATCTTCGACGCCCAACGAGGCTCTGAGCCTCGCAATGGCTCAATCTCCACATATCCGCCACATGAATCTGCCGATGTAGGGTACGATGAGGCCGATGGATTTCTTTCGCGATTCCAAGATACGGTGAAGAAGAAGTCAAGACGAATGGCAATTACAAACAATGGATATGTGGGGATGGCGCCGTGTAGAGCTCGTCCTGGCGATGCTGTGGTGGTGCTGTTTGGATGTAGTATTCCTCTTGTTTTGAGAAGAGTGGGCGAGAGAGAGACATGGGAGGTCATTGGCGAAGCCTATCTTCACAACTTCATGAATGGAGAAGTCGAGGAACGGATTGAGAAGGCCGAGTTGGAGATGCATAGATTCAGACTTGTTTGAAGGCTGTGTGTGTGTCTTGGAATGGTTCGAGGTTGCTTATTCTTTTGACTGCGACTCATCACTTGAGGGACGGATTGGTGTTTATCATTATTACGGCATTTGTAGCATTCACCAGCCTTTTACGCCAGAGAACACGACGGTTATGAACTCGTTTGACGGCTTTTCTGCCGCTTTTAGAATCCACTATATATACTGATTTACTGTTATCGAAGATTTCGCTTTCAATACTATGATAGGCTCAGTGCAATCGGATAACATCGTCCACGAGCCCAGAGACGGCGAATTTGCCAAGGGGAGAGTGTATACAAGTATCTCCTTTGTGATTGATCAGTGAGCCATCTAAGCCAACTGGCGAAATTACAAACGCGCCAGGAGTCTTGAAAAGATCTAGTATCAGATCCAAGCATTGCGAGACCAAGAAAGACGAGAAATTTTCATGAGAAAGCCAACTGACAAGATGTAGTGATTATTGAGAGGGTTTTTTCTGGCTCAGGTGGGTATGTTTTCATGTGGTTCTACTCGCTATTTAGATACGCAGTACGGAGGGGGATTTAGGTACTCCGTAGATAGATACGATACAATGACGAAATGCTGTTTCAATTCTCACAGTTGCATATAGTCAGGTGCTTGGGTAGTTTAGTTTACTTGCTTGATATCCAGTCCGTCCCAGGTTTCGATTCGCCGCTGATGTCACATTGTCTTTTCTCTGCTCCTGTAGTCGACTTCTGCATAACGTACGGAGTAGAGACGGTAGGTAACACAGGTGTCATCATGGACCGAAGTGAATGCGGAAGTAAATGCGGGTAGTTCATCTCCGTAGGTGAGGCCTGGTGGGGTGCCGCGTTTTACCACCACAGCCGTGCGAGCGAATATCCAACTGAAGCGGGTTCTTGAACGGGATGTCTATCCAAGGGATACTGAATGGTGCAAGAAGTTCACATAATGAATGCTAGTGGCAACGTTAGATAAAAGGTGTTGATAGGAAAGGATGGTGAGTGTTTGGTGGGCGGCGAATCTTCAGCGTGTGCTCAGCCTTGCCGCAGCCGCGCAATCCAACGAAGGGTTTGGGCTAAATTGACTCTCATCCATGCCCATCGTCATCTCATGTTTCACCCAAGCCCACCAACTCGTTCATTCTCCTGTCGCTCGTTTCTTGCGCTATTTTCCTGTCTACCAAGTACTGGCCCACCGTCTGCTATCTACTCCGTACTCTCGTGTCGCGACATGGTCAAGATCACCTTGGTCCCTTCATTCTCGTTGTCGCACTCGCACCACGCATTCCCGCGCGTGAGACCCCAGCCTCATCTCCCCGCCTCTCATACATCGTGAATCTCCGTTCGACGCCCAAAGACCGACACTCGCTGCAATTCACGCCATGCCTTCGCTACTCGTGGGCCGCGATCCGTTCACGGATGCGAAGACGACGTTGAGTTCATGGGACGGATGTATGGCGAAGGCATACTGCAAGCAAGTCTCCCACCACGCCGCCAACTTGAGAATCCTTTACTAACAGACTGGCAGATGGCCTGTGATTGTCGCCATCATCGTTGGTGGGCTCATTGTTCTTTCAGTTGTGCTTTGTATTGCGCGCTGCATCTGCTGCGGTGCTGAGTTGGCTTGCTGTTGCTTCAAATGCTGCACCTGTTGCTGTCCATCGGGAGGACGGGGAGACAAGCACAAGCGCATGAAGAGTGATCCCCCAGCGCCATATCATCCAGCAGCTCCATACCATCCTTCTGCGTATACCGCCGCGCCGCCTGCACCTGTGGCTCCACCCATCGACAGCCGGCCCTTGAACCAACAGTACCGGTCCCACGATGCGCCCGCCTTTAGACCGTCTCCGTTCTTCAACCCTGCGCCAACACCTACGGCTGCAGTGACGAAAGATGCGTCGCAAGTCGCTCGGTTTGACGCGCATGCGAAATCTGCGAACGAGGACTCTCTGCCGGCAATGCCAAGCTGGAACGACGCCAAGAACGTGCATGTGCAGGAGGAAGTGATGCCCGAGAAACCGACCGACATGGAGATGGACAGGCTGGACCACAACGGCAGTTTGTCGGGAGCCGCGATAACGGGAGCCACGATGACGGGAGCAGCAGCGATTGCTGGAGCTGGAGCTGGCCCGCGGAGATCTCCCGGGCCTGGCCATTCGCCCATGCCCACAGGAAGCCAAGACAGCTACGGCTTTCCTCAGGGATACCAGAACGATTCTTTTGTTCGTAGCACCCCGCAGCGGACTCCACCAGGGCAAAGTAGACCGTATGGCCAGAACGACGGGTATGGCGGGTCGCAGAGGCAGCATACTTACGGCGATGTTTCGCCAGTTCAGCAGTCAGTGCCGCTAGCTCATGGCGGTGCTCAGCCTGGCTCTGGTTACACGCAAAACGGATATGGTCAGCATGACCAACAGTACGATCGAAGATCACCACGACCGGGTTACGGCCAGCAGCAACAACAGCAACAGCAATACCGTCGACCAAGCCCGTCGCTGACTTCTCCGAGCGATTACGGATATTCGACCCCCCAACAGCGTCAGGAACCTGCTGCTATGTACCAGCACGACAATTACTCTGCTGGCCCACCACGCTCTCTCACACCGGGATACGCACCCTCGGGGTCGACCCAGTATGCAGCGTATCCAGGCCAACAGACGTATGAAAGTTCAGAGGCCTCTTACCCTGGACAGCAATCCTACCAAGCTTTCACTCCCAGTCAAGCTCAGGGGCAGCAGACCTCAGGTGTCACAAGGAGGCCTAGTGACAGGCTGTAGAAGAAGTTACCCGACTTCTTTCTTGTCTTATATGTTCAAGTACGACGACTTTGATGCATAGCGACGGCGTTTGGGGTTTTGTTACGGCTACTCAGATTTACCGGTTCTCCATTTCCATCCAACATGGTAGTATATCCATTGGACTCATGTTTTCTATATCTCATTTTCATTCTTCGGATACTTCTTCTCGTTCATCATAGAATGATGAATGTATTGTCACTTAAATCGTCCCCCCGGGAAGACACGGATGTATGTGAAGGATACCACAACATCGTATTCAATATTATGATTTCCATCCAACCGCTCAAGAAAAGCAGAATCGGCCTCCCCAAATGACTCATTTGACCATTCAAGATCACACAAATACCAATCAATTCCATTGCAGCCGACAGATCAAAAAACTCTCCACCTCCACCCATTACCCAGCATCACAGAGGCAATTAAAGTAAATGTATTATAATAAGCAAAAAAAAAAACACCAAGCTCGAGCTAAAACACCTGAGGTACAAATAACCCCAGCCAAAACAGTACCCTTTTTTTAATAGAATGGTGCCCCCCGTTCGTATCAAACACTCGGCCCATCCATCTATTATATTGTGTTGTACTGTATTGTAATCATGGCCCGCCCTTTGACGTACCCCACTTTTGACACCTTCATGCATGGAATAATTCCTTCGGATCATCGGCTGGGGACCCTGAAATCTGCTGGGTTTCCTGCACGACACATGGCACGATTGTGAAACGGTGTGGTGGTTTTTGGTTTTGATGGGGCAGGGTCGCCTTTTGCTATGGCTAGCTATCTAGGTGTCTAGATGGAAGGAATAAGTACGCTGTAGGGCGAAGGATGCTGAGGATCTGTTTGTTGGGGAGGAGGGGCTGGAGGTGAGTGGGTGGGTGGGTTTGTGTGTTTGTTGTTTTTGCTGTGTGTTGTGTGTGTATGGGTGGCGTGGTGGGGGGGATTGATGCTTTAGCTGTGAAGGACGGGTTTGGGTGTGGGAAAGAAGAGAAAAGAAAAGAAAAGAAAAGAACAGAAAATGATGGATGGATGGATTACGGAGTACGATATGGGTGTGAGCCAGGTCGTCGTCTTCACCTGACTGACTGGATGTTTGAGTCAAATGTGTGATGGAGGTAGTTATGGGGTGTGAGTAATATGTATTCAGTCATTGCTTTATTGGTATGGAATTCAATGGCTGTTATTCCAATGTACTCATTATATTCACTGATATCTCTTGCTTGATTCTATATAACTTGTCTGAGTCCTCTCTACCATTTCTACAATAACAACGACGACAACGACGACAACGACGACGACGACGACGACGACAACGACAACTACTATCAACACCCCCCCAACAACCCCACCCCCCAAAATCAAAACCAAAACCAAAACCAAAACTAACCCCCCTTCCCCATATCTAATGGCAGACCCAACCCAAAACATCTGGGCCCCCCACAACCCCGGGGAAGCAGAACACCCAACCCACATATACAAAGTCCAATCCGCCCTCGACAAGTACAAAGCCCACGGTCTTCCCTTCTCGCAGGCGCGCCTCGCAGAATTCTACGCCGAGTACGACCGCGTACGATATGAGGGCGGCGAATACTTCACCAGAGACATGCACGGGAAGAAAGTCACAGACGTGGCCACGCGGGCAGGCACGCCCACGGGCGAAGGCGAGATCGTGAAGAACCGAATTGAATATCGGAATCTCCTTACCATCTGTGACACGGTGGAGGGCAAGAAAGCTAACCGTATTGATCTTTGTGGAATGGTTGTCAAGGCTGGGGGGGTCCGTGAGGGTGATGGAGGGAATTCATTTGATCCTGAGGAGGTGGGGGGTTTGGTTTGCGGGTGGAGGAGGGAGTGGGAGGAGAGTAGTTTTCGGAGGGGATTGAGGTCGTTTCTTGAGGGGAGCGCGGGGACTATGAGGAGGGTGGATTGGGTGGTTTGTTTGGGGGGTGGGGGGTTTGGTCCGCCGTATGGTACGAGGCGGTCGTATATACAATGCCTTGCTACGTGCTCGGTTCGGGATATTCTAAAGAAGAACGGCCATCCTGCTAGGCTTATTTTTCAAGATCCGGCGTATACTAAGGCTGATGTAGCTTTTCTCGAGTCGGAGTTTGGTATCCCCGGGGAAGATGTGTTTGCTGATCCCACGGGGATCGAGGTTATTGATCGCAATACTTTTCTGGTATCTGTCGCTTGTGGGATTCCGATTAAGCAGATTGCTTTGCAGAAGACTGTGGACGAGGGGGGATTGGCGGGGATGCTGAGTGAGGCGATTGTGGACGATGGGGCGTCGTGGTGGGAGGGGAAGGAGTATAAATTGCAGAATACTACGACCGGGGGGCTGCTTTCTAGATCGCTTGACCCGAGTCTTGATCCTGCTGAATCTGCATTGATCAGAAATACGAATATGAGTGATCCGGTTTCTTTCAAGTGGGTGCAGGGTTGTGTTAAGGGCGGGTTGGAGGGGAACGATTGGGATGTTTTTGATAATTGTGAGGTTTATGTCATGGAAAAGGGTAAGTAGGGGGGTATCATGAGGCTGGATGATTGTGCTATTTTTACCTAATTAATTATGATCAGAATGCTCTATTCATGAGTCTGCGATACGAGAGTTTGTGAGTGGATAGCTAAAAACCCAGAATCCGACTGGGAATCATATAGTGAGTAAACTGTCAGTGATACTAGGTTCATAGATAGATAAGCAAATCCCACCATGTGTTTCCTATCTCATAGCCACCCCAGCCCGCCCGGGACTATCGATCCCACTCATTACCGCCGCGACAGCCAAAATGACTAAATTAAACCGTCAGTCTCTCTCACCAGCCTATGCAAAAGCAAGAACAATCAAACTTACTCGTCCCACTACTTAAGATGAACCCTGCAACCGTGAACACAGTTTGTAGATCACCACCCATGAACCCCCAAATAAATCCCACAATGCAACTCACAAGCCATGGCCATGTCCCCGCTACAATAACTCTCCTACTATTCCAGCCCTCGACGAACTCTAGTGCGTGTCGTTTGTTAGGTCGACGCAAGCGGAAAACCCATTCGATCCATTCCGTGGATGTGGTTATGGATTTGGGGTGCTTGTATGCATAGAACATTTCTTGGAGGACGAATTCGTCAAGGGGGACCACGGTGGGACGTGTGGTTGGGGAATACTATGGATAGGGTCATTAGAAAGACTTCCAAAAAGGGATGAATGGGCGAGGAAGAATGAATAAGATTGGGAAGCAGAGACTTACTTCGAGTAGTCTGACACTCATCAACGTCTTTAGCGATAGAAATCTCCTTACAATGCCCACAAAACCCCTCATATCATCCCAATAAAGCCGATGAAGCTCCTTGAAAAGGTCTGGATCGGTCGCGACAAGTTTTGGATTCTTGTCGAGTATTATTTGAAACTCTTCTTGATCCTCGAATCGCGATGCTAAAATAACATGCACCTGGCGTAATTTGCAGCCTTGCGAGCCTCCTCTATAACAGAGGAGATTGAGCGAGCATGTCGGCTTATGAATGTCGTATGCACTACTCTTCGTTCGATTCAATGGCGTTTTTGAAGTACCTGCTGTCGGTATGTGTGTCTGACCCGGTGGGAATTTTGATGGTGGTGGAGGAGGAGGAGGACTGAAACCAGCGTGTATGGGTGGCGTGCACATGGACTGTCGGTCCACGGGAGGTACTACTTCGGGGGCGGATTCCCATACTGATGGACTGGTCATGATAAGATCATTGCCCTGACCCACGGAACTACCCATATCGATCAATAAAGGTGGGAATTTGGTACTCGGCGGAATCGGTGGGATTATGTCTGCTTCGAGTTCATGGACATCGATTTCATCCTCGTCACTTTCTGCTAAAGCGGAACTGGAGGCATTGACCGTCGTAGAGGGGTGCTGGCTGTTGCGTCTATTTTTGGATGTTTCCATGATCGATGGGAGTCGGCTCGGGTAGTCAGATTGGTCAGGACCATATGTCGTAGGAGACTGAGCAGTGAGGTAACCCGCAAGTCGGGGAGGCTCTACAGAAGCGGGCGTTGGGGGGAACGAGTCTTCGTGGGTTCCTCGGGACGTCTTGCCGCCAACCAAATGGTAAAAAGATACGTTCTCCAATGGCACTGAGTTACTGCTTGACGTTGCGTCTGTTCCTAGAGGTGGAACACTTGCGCTCCTTTTGCCATGGATCCACCGTGGCATTTCAGTTGTTCGTTCGAATCTAAACGACCTGCCCTGAGTAAAGTAGCGTTTCTTGCAGATGTTGTCTGTTAAACGCGATATTTCGAGTGTGCGTATTATTAGGAGCAGTCCAGCCAAATCGATGTGATATTTTGCGGTTCAAGGTCAGTAGTGAGTGCGCCTCCAATTTATACATACCGTCCAGCAGGCTGAAGGTGGATGGTTGCAGCACATACGTATAGAAAAATTACCGCCATCTTGATCCATGCAAACCCTGAGGACAGCTGCATGTTTGACTTGCCACCTTGCGCCACGAAGTCAGCCATGCAAGGCCGACGACCACCCCCCTTGACGTACCATTTCAGGCTTCCCGGGGGTCTTCGCGAACACGTGAAGTGACCTTTTGCAAGAAGATCCTATAGAACGTTGATTTGAACGAAGCGTATGCTGTATCGTAAAGTAGCTTAGTTGAGTCCACAGTAGCAAGTTCGAATAGATGTTGCTGATCAGTTCGTGATGCTGATGTAGTTGCTCGGAAAACATGGTGGATATTAACGAATAACACATCCGGAAACCCCAGACCTACAGCCAAATAGCTAAGCTTGGTTGTTGCCCTTGCCCCAATCCTGAAGTGAGGCTGGAGAGCCTCAAGATACCATCCTACGTGGGGGCCGCTCGGCGCAACGCTAACCTAAAACGTATTCTATGTATGATGATATGGGTGGCGGACACGATGTAAGATTGAGCGACTGTATACGATGTAAGCGCGCATGGATACTAACATACTGTCAGACTGTAGACTCAGGAGGAGCTATAGAGAAACATCGGAACGGAAAGGGGGTATGAGGCAGTTGTCCGACCAAATTCGTGGTCTCGCTTGAATTACAAAACATAACCATACAATCACCAATACCGCAAACCCTACGCCCAGCGCTAATTCATCGATGAGATATCTAAACCTGAACGACCAGAAAGCAAAATCTTGACGATCAAAACGCCACCTCCTCAAATTTGCTTTTCTCGTCGTCGTCCTCGACTGTAGCGGGCGGTGGCTTCTGCCTGATCGGTAATCCTGTCTCAGGCCCTTTGCCCTTGCCATTCGCAGGGTGCGTTTCCTCTTCGTCCTCGCTTTCGTCTTCTGACTCCCCAACTGCGGGCTTGAGGTCCTCCGTTCGCACCTTCTGCTCTTCAGTCTGGGTCTTGGGCTCGGGCGGGGTCGGAGGATCGCTCTCGTGGTCTTTCGGCGGCGGTGGAGGCGGGGCTGCGTTCTCCACCTCCTTCTCACGCGTTGGTCTATCGGGAGTCGGGGGTGTAACCTCCGTCCGTGGGCTCGTGACTTGCTGCTGCTGCTGCTGCTGCGGTGTTGGTGCTTGTGGAGCAGAACTCATTTGGCGTAGCCGCGGGTCTGCATTTAGATAGTAGCCCCTCACACCTACTATCCTGCCATCCCTTTCGCAGCCCTTCACCCAGTCTGGCACCACCACAGGAATATTGTTCTCGACAGCCTTCTCCCAAGCCGGACCCCGTCCCTCGGTGCACACAAAGTGCGTGGTATCGATTCTGACCGTGTCCACAATCTTGGCACCAATACGCTCCACCGACCTTTGGAGAGCTTCTCGAATCGTCGCCGGCATATGGCCAGGCGTTATTGTGATGCCTGAGAGGTCCGTCATCTTATGTGTATGAACCTTGAGCTTCTCGCTGCTGAAAGTTCCCGCGCTGGTTCTCAGTACCAAATGGAACTGATACTCTGTGTCCACCGCAAGGCCGCTCAGCTTGGTACTGTGCACCTCAGTGGGCTTGGGTATCGTCCCTGCCTTGTTGCCATTGCGGTACAGCGTCAAACTCCGAAGCTCGGCGGTCGCGATATCGATCGGATCCCACTCGAGCACCACCGAGGTCTGGGTAGCGTTGCGACATCGAAGGATAGGCGCTGAAGGAGTGTGCTGACCAAAGGTGCGAAAGATGGTGGACTGCAGGGCGTGGAAAGCATTGGCGGAGTCTGACTCTTTGCTGTGATTCCTTGCTACTGTAATGTCGACGATACTACCGGACGATATGTCGGGAGGGAGAAGGATTGAGGGAAACTCGATCTGCGCAGGGAGTGGAGTGTGAGTGAACTGTGACGAGATGCGCCTGCAAGCAAGTAGCCATTGAGGAGCAAAACTTACGAGGCGCTTATCTTCGGTGAGCAGAACAGCAACACCGGCATCTACTTTGCCAACAGTGAGAGAGACAAGCATCGTGGAAGGCGTGAGTGAGTGTGAGGGGGTTGTCTTGCACAGTGGGTATGGAGCTCAACAGCTGTTCACAGCCCTGTGATTCACCGTGGTTTTTCCGATTGGCCAAGCGCGAGTCTCAATGATGGATGACTAAGGCGTATGTAGCTGGCAAAGCTATGACGGAAGAGCTTCTGCATTTGGCGATCTATGCGTGGCCGTACATCCGAATGAAGGTCCTAGAGACTCAGACACCCAGAGTGAATCACTCCTCTCTCATCATATAGTTGATTGCAGATCTGTTTCCATACAAGCTATGCACGTACTAATCCCGGTAAACGAAGGTTGTATATCCCCTTGTGGCTAAATACGCATGCAATAGCCAGGGTAGTTTGAACTCCAGAGTGCTATCTCATAGGCACTGCGACAAGTCTGCTGCAGCTCATCTGCGTATACGAAAGCAATGGAGATGCCATTAATATGGTTCCTGCATCTTCAGGAGAAGCTCCGCAAGGAATTTTCCATTCATATCTTGCACCGCAAGCCCAGTTTCCGCCATGGCTTCTTTAGCCATACTTCAGAGATAGCCCATCTCTATCTTTCACCCAGTTTGTTGTACACCGACACCTTTCTTACATTTGCGACACTATCTCTATTACAATGATTCTTCAATCGCTTCTTGCTTCCTTGGGAGCCTTTTCCCTGGCTCACGCACAAATCGTTCCCATAGTGAACACAACAACGGCACCGACTCCAACGTCGACACCAACTCCCGTGGAACCATGGAACGTAACCCACTACGGCGGCACTGTTAACATTACCAACAACCTTGCCCTCACACCACCTATGGGCTGGTCTTCCTGGAACAACTACGGTCCTGACATCAATGAAACAGTAGTTCGCGAAACAATCGATAATTTAGAGTGCCTAGGCCTCAAAGACGCTGGATACATCTACGTCAATATCGACGACGGCTGGCAAAAGTACAAGGGCTCTCGTGCTGACCACCCTCTCGAAGCAGATCCTGTAAAATTCCCCAATGGCATCAAAGCAGTGGCCGACTACGCCCACTCCAAGGGATTCAAACTTGGGATATACAGTGGTCCTGGACAGGGCACGTGCGCCGGATACACTGGGTCAGAAGGCCACGCAATTGAAGACGCCAAACTCTTCGCAAGTTGGGGCCTTGATCATTTAAAGTACGACAGTTGCTGCTCGCATCAAAATGCCCCGCAAGCCGAAGTACAACAGGTAATGCTTGACATGAGCACCGCTCTAATCGCAACAAACCGCTCCATCGTCTTTCACGCCTGCCATTGCGGCTGGGCCAACGTGTGGGAATGGGCAGCTGAAGAAGGCTCGAACCAGTGGCGTATCGCTCAGGATATCTCCGACGATTTCAACTACAAGGGGAACCGCGAGAAATATTACTTCGATGTTTTGGACATTCTGGATAGGGGGAATGATGTTGCGCAGTACACCGGGCCAGGGCACTGGAACGACTACGACATGTTGATCGTGGGACTCGATGGCGAGAGTAAGCAACTTGTTGGAACTGGTCTTTCTGACATCGAATACCGCACGCACTTCTCCCTCTGGTCCCTCGCGGCATCTCCGCTTCTCATTGGTGCGAATGTCGCCAAACTCTCCCCTTATAATCTCGCAACCCTCTCGGCGAAGGAAATCATCGCAGTGAATCAAGACCCGCTCGGCGCACCTTTGTTACTACAATGGAGCTCACCAGACAACAACACGCAAATCTATGCCAAAGCGCTAAAGGATGAAGGTGTTGCTGTTGCGTTGTTGAACAGGGGAAGTGAGACGGCGATGATCACGGTTAGTATGCGGGAACACTTAACGGTGCCATGGGATGTATATAAACTGAGGGATTTGTGGAAGGGTCAAGATAGGGGGCCCTATGATATCCCATTCACGACGGAAGTTAAGAGCCATGAAGCGAAGGTTTACAAGATATCAAAGGTGGAATGTAGAGTGGGCTGTTGACGTGAATAGCATTCGCACAAGGATGAGCTGGTTATCGCATGTTCTTGAGTCATCAGAACTCGAAGACTAATTTCCCGCTACTTTTAACGAAGCGTCGAGTCATTATTCAGGGACCACGACTTGATTATACAACAACTCTGTTTCATGTGTTATACCTCTCTTCCGCCACCTTCTACTCAGCTCTATCCACGTTTCGATTCCGGACTACCTTCTAGCTTGAAGCGTTACATCCGCTCTAAATGCTACCCTCTTCATATAACATTTTATCACGAATCCATTTCTCTCCCTGCCCTCTTTCCCCTTCCTGTTCCCTCCAAGACCTCATGTCTAATCCATTGCCCCCTAACTTCTAGTTTCTTCATCGCTTCCGACCACACAATTTCCTCTGTTTTTGAATCCAAAAACCTCATATCCTCCCAATGTCAATAATGCGCGAGGGAAACATTTTATGAGCCAATATAAAGGGCGCGAACCGACCCTCCATCAAACCCGATCTACGGCTCAAAAACCGTACAACTCCCACTTTTCCACTCTATTCACCCCGCAATACGATAATGAAACGCCGTTTTGATTCTCCTCAACCCCGAAAAATCCACCTACGAGCCCCTCAATCATCCCTAGTAAATTCACACCTCGCCCTCCACTTCTCCCCATACCTCACGACCAGTATCACACACCCCACCAGCACCGCACTCGTAGCCCCTAAAACGGTATATCCCCAACCCCAACCCAGCTTCTCCGCCAACCATCCCGTAGCAAGTGGTAAGAAAGTCCCCATCAAGCACCTCGTGACAATGATGCCAGTCATTGCGCTAGCCGAGTAATTTCCAAAGGCATCGACCACGTATGCGGACAGAGGGATGATGGTAAGCATGAGCGTGAATCCCAGTGTTACAACGGAGAAGAGGAGGAGTGTGACAGAGAGGTGGGTTTGGGCGATCCAGCCGTAGGCTATGACGGATAGGGGGAGGAGGAAACCACCGACAATGGCTATGGGGAGGCGATATTCCGGACGCGCTTTTTCGGTCAAGGAATGGTTACGGAGGTGAATGTAGACTTTGTCGAGAAGTGCATTACAGAGGAGGACGCCCAAGAAAGATCCTACGCCTGGGAGATATCAGCATGGTAGCTTTATTGACTTTGCAGGTTAAAATCAGACTTACTGAATGTCATGAACGCCGAGCCCGTCTGCGCAGGTGTAAAGTCGTATACGTCTTCCAGGATTCTTGGGAGTGAAGTCGACATAACGTAGAAGAAGCTGAAAACTATTGATCCGAAGAGAGATAGTAGCATAAGCACTCTCGATCCGAACAAGACTGCAAAAGGCCTAGTGATTGAACGCCATAGTTCCTTCACATCTCCCTCGGCTTCGCCGTTCTCCTTTACCACTACTTCGAATCCCCCGTTCTCTTCCTGGAGTTTTCGAGCCCGCTTCCTCAAGATGCTTATCTTGTATGTTTCCCGGAAACACATCAGGAAGAGAATCTCGCAGCAAACCGCCAAAGCGACGGCAATTAGCAAGATCCATCTCCAACCCACCGTCTGTGCAATGGCTCCGCTAATCGCAGGTCCGATCGCGCCTCCTATCAGTGGCGCCAGCATGATGAGGCTCATTGCGCTTCCTCGCTCATCGCTCTCAAACAGGTCGCCGATAATTGCGGGATTTAGCACGTTCGATGACACGGTAACTCCGGTAAGCATTCTCGCTACGATAAAAAGTGATGTGCTTTGACTCGAAGCTGCAAGCAACGTGAAGAGAATGAACCCGAGATTGCAGATGTTTATGACCGGGTAACGACCGTGAAGCTCGGAAAGAGGGGCGATGAGAAGAGGTCCTGCGGCTTCACCGAGTTCCCAGATGGTTACCAGGAGGGCCGAAGTTGATGATGTGGAAGCATCGGAGCCTGAGAGCTCGGTGACAATACGGATCGCTACTGGTACTACACCTATGCATGTGAATGTTCTATTGCAGTGTAAGAATCGAGGTATCATTGGAACCTTGCGGGGAAGAGGAAAAGTGGAACTTACACGGTAAATGACATGCACGCAAGCAAGAGGACAATGAACCATCTAAAGGATTTCGTCCATTGCCTAGGATCCTCCTCATCGCCAACTTCGAAATCTAAGATCTCAGTAGTACCGTCATGCTTCACTGAAACCGCACTTTCGGCATCCTCAAGGATCGGATCGAGCAATGGTTGGTGCTCATTTGCGACCGCGTTCATCGTATCCGTTCACTCCCTTTTCTCCACGCCGGCAATTTTGAAGAAAAGAAATAGAAGAGGTCAAGTGATGGAAAAGAAGAATCCGTTGCCACAGAGCTTTATACAAAAGATGAGAGCGGTGTATATGTAATCACGCCCTAGCTTGGACAGGTCATGTGGGGTTTCTCAATTCACCTGCGCCGCTAACCACATATGTGCATACAGATGGTGTGACTCGTATTCCAGGCAAATGTCGACCAAGTCAACCCGTCTGGTGTGATTTGGTCGAAAAATTCTTGAGTTTAAGAACCAAAGCCACACTCCTACATACAAAGTAGATATCGAGTAGCAGAAGAAGATAGAAGATTTGCTTGTGTTTGCATTGATATCCTTGCTGTACGCCAGAAGCCGTTGCCCCAATACTCTCGCCACCTGGAGCTCCTGCCATTAGGGACATAACTACCTGTCGAATTGAGAAGTGAACCTTTGGGGAATCAGTGAAAATCTTGAGATCAACATTTGGTTTGTACAAAGAACTCATATCCCCGAAGAAGTCTAACATGGAGCGATTAGACAAGTTCATACTACGAATTATGCAAGACTGATTGAACAAGGGATATAGATACGACTCAATAGATGAATAGAGAACGATGGTATTTTCTGGGAAAGAAACCTCATGAGGTAGATATATGTAGGGCTGTGGGGCCTCGAACCTGCTATCTTGCATGAGGCGAAGCCCACGACAACCTAATCTGGTTTACTAGCTTGATGTTGGCAATCCCGCAAACAGGGTTTCAACGGAACCAAAAGCTTTTCTGGGACGATCACACAGCAAAGCCTACTAATTTTTCTTTGCCTTCTTCTTAGGCGGTTGTGCAGCTTCAGCATCAATACCCAATTTCGCAACAAGGGCATCCCATTCGCATGTAGGAATGCCCTTGTCATGGATCTGCGCGAGCTTATCTGGTCCAGCATTGATACCGAGAACAACGAGCTCGACAGACTTTGTAAGGGATTTTGCGAAATTTGCTCCCTCTGATTTAAGGAGCTTCTGGGCGGACGAGCGAGTAAGGCCATCAATCTCTCCAGTGATGAGCAGGGTTAGACCGTCGATGGAATCGGGTGCTTCGCCAGCTTCAACTTCTGCAGCCTTCTTCTCAGGAGCAACCTCAAGACCAAGCTTGTCAGCAAGTTCTTTCCATTCAATGGTGTCCACGCCGAGGTCTTCGATCTTCTTCAACTTGTCCGGACCGGGTTTGGTACCCACGATAACGAGCTCAACCTGCTTGTTCAGCGATTTGGCAAAGTGGGCTCCCGCATTTTCGAAGATTTCCTGGGCGGCTTTGCGTTCGTGTCCGGGGATCGTGCCGGTAACGATAACTGTCTTGTCTCGGATATAATCGGGGTCTGAACCCCCTCCATTTGACGTAGCAACTGGTGCGGGCGCAGCTTTTACCTTTGTGTTGGCTTTGGTTTTCGCTTTTGTTTTCGCTTTGGGGGCTGCCTTTGGTGCAGCTTTGGTCTTCTTGGGTTTGGGCTGTCATCTCCATTTAGCCCACGTCCGAATTACGTTGCAGTGCCGGGCCCAGAATTTCCCCATACTTTAGTAGGCTCAGACTAGGAGAGTGGTGCAAATGTTTTGGTGCGTGGATGTGTATCGGGATAGCTTTCGTACCTCTTTGACTTCGGGCTCGTCTTCCTCGGGCTCATCAGCATCAGCAGCAGGATCACCATTGCATTTGATCTCCTCAATCAAATCATCCCACTCCTTCGTATCACATCCCAATTTCTCGATCTTGTCGACCTAAGGAAGTTAGCACAGCATCGGGAAGAAAGAGCACGACGACATTGCCCTCACCTTAGCCTGGCCGACATTCTCGCCTAGCACCACAAGGGTGACCTTCTTGTTGAGGCTCTTCTCAATTGTCACACCCGCATTGATAAGAATCTGCTCTGCGCTCTTGCGACTCTGTCCTTCGATCTCGCCTGTGATGATGGCTTTTTCACCTGTGATGATGGCTTTTTCACCTGTGAGCGCGTCGCTTCGGACGCTAACTGAAACGGTGTCTGTTTTGGGGGCCATAGTAGCAATTACGATGGTAGAGCACGCGCAGAACTAAACACGTTAATGTGTAGGTGAAATAGGCGGAAAGGTAAAAGCTCGATTGACGAAGAGGAGGTGTAGATATACGTAGGTTGGTGAGGGCGCAGACAGAAGTAAGCAGGCGTTGTCGTTATTGTTGTTGTGCAAGTAGTTATGTGCTCGTTTCGCCCCAACTGTCAGCGGTTGGTTAGAAGGAGTGCTATCACGGGGCTTTCACGCGAATGGCACGAAATCTATATGACGGGCAGACGTTTGCTTAGGATTCCATGGGAAACATCAAGTGCATTTTGATGGCAAACACAGATGACATTGTGATTGCGGGCGGAGACCCGGGTCCTTTCACTGACCGAGACCCAATCGAGCTCGCGAGTGTGAATCTCGTCAACTTGGAAGAATGAATTGAAAATATATTAGTTATTGGCTTGCGCATGTGTCAGCAGCTTTGAGACATGCGACGGTGATAATGTCATCAGCGCGCTTTACTACCCAGCGGGTGCTGGTTCATGAGACAACGGGTGAGGAGTACTATACTGTACATAATCATGGTCCCCGAATCTATCTATCACCACCTTGACAGTTCACTGCAAATGCTAGATAATTGCACAGTCAGCGCCGAGTATCATCACCTAGATAGCAGGTCGTACCGTGCTGCTGACATGCCTTGCCTATTGCTGCGCTTCTTCAGGCGCCCAGCTCCGTAGAGGTTCTGTCGTAACCCTCGCAAACGCGCCCCGCTGCTACCACAATAATGCCTGCCAAAGCAGAACATCTAGAGGCCTTCGCGCCCCTCAAGTGGGCAACACCTCTCCTCCAGTCTCCGAAATGGACTGTCCGTGAGCGCTTCCGAGGCAACGTCGATCCCAGCCTGGACTTCTTCTGCCGCGAAACGATGCGTGCGAACAATGGCATACAGCAATGGGTAGAACTCTACGAAAACCCCGCGCCAGGCTCCACATTCATCAACAAGACAGTCACACTCTGCAAATTTGGAGGAGGCCTTGTAGGCTTTTCTGCAATTTGCCACGGCGGCGCTGTAATGACCATTATGGACGAGGCCCTCGCATGGGCCATGGTTGTGCAAGTATCAAAAGCTTCGGGTCTAGATACAGACGAGTGGGGCAAGACGGGTGGTGGAGACATGCCGAAAGTGCCAAAAGCGGGACTATCGCTGAAGGGATTTTTTGTGACGGCACGTTTGGATATGAAGTTCTTGAAGCCGGTGCGTTGCCCGGGTGTTGTTGGGGTTGAAGTCACAATACTCGAGAACAAGGGGCATAAGATGAAAATTAGGGGTGTCATGAAGGATGCGGATGGAACACCTCTGGTGCAGGCGGATGGGCTATGGGTGAAAATTGGAGCAGGATCGAAGCTGTAGGGTTGTACAGATAATGTTCAAGAGAGTGTTGTGTAGCTTAACAGTACGTGAAAACGTAAATACTGTCAAGAGCGTACAGAGCGGAACACACAAGAATGCTATTCAGCACAATCACATGGTTTAAATTCACCTTGATAGAAAGTACTTAAGCAGTTGCAAGATGATCAAGTCCTAACTGACCATCCGCAGCACACTTTGCACAAAATATTCACCATGCAACCCCAGCTGTTCATCCCTGAAAGCTCAAATGCTATCACAACGACTTTTACCCTCCCCGAATTACATCAGCTCCTCCCTCGTCTTCACCTTTACACTGAACCTTCAGCCCCCGAAGTCGCCATGCTCCCAGCTAACAGCGTTTCCCACACTGGACTACAGAAAGTCCTCGAACTTCGGGAAGCCCAGCTCAACCGGGGCCCCATTAGACTTCCCTCACTTCTTGATCGTATACAAATGGACGCAACACTCGCCTTTTTTGGCACCAGTCCCCGAACCAAGATCCGAAGGTTCCTTAGTTTTTTCCTCGAGCGCTGCATCGATCGAAGTCTTACAGTATCCGAGTTTCAAGAGATCTGGCAGTTACACGAATTGCCCTTCACTGAACCTTACATCAAAGCGCTTATCAGAACGCTTGCCAAGATGACTATAGATGGCGATTATGAGGCTATTGATGGTATTGATGAAGCCGATGAGAATAGTAAGAATGGCATGCAAGAGCTCATAGACTGGATATACGGCGTGGAGGTTTTGAGAAGACGAGTGATTCGTGCGAAAGAGAAAATTCTGAATGAGAAGCTTATGTTGATGGCCTGGAAAATGAGGGAAGGAAAAAAGAGGATGTATAGAAAATTAGCGTCGATGAAGCTGAAAGGGAAAACGGGCGTGGAACTTGTTCGCATCCGAGGGGGTTGATTAAGGTCATTGATTGGGTTTGAGAATTCTCTTACAACACCTAATATCCACACATTAAGTTAGTATGACAGTGACATTACAAGCACGTGATCAGGCGTCCTAGTGACGCATTGGTCATTCAGTGCTATAAATTACTTAGCATTCACAATTGAGAACAGATTGAACATGGTGAAAGGGTCATCGTAATCTTCAATGGAGACTGCGGATACATTTTCTAAAGACCATTAATCCCAAAGCAGTTACAGCAGTGAAGGTTGCCCGTATTGATTTTTATCGATAAGAAAAATCTTAATCGATAAACATCCCACCATCAAAACTCATCTGCACAACTCACACAACAACGCAAACATGTCTATCGAACAAGCATCTGAACAGGATGTTCTGCTTGCCAAGCGCATCATCGGTGCTGCTGAAAGGCACGATGTTCCCGCTCTCAAGATTCTGCTAAAGGAAGGCTCAGCAAACGTTCAAGACCCTACCGCAACTGTCGCAACATCACCCATCCATGCTGCAATTGCTGCATGTGGCAAAGCAGAGGATGGAAAAGAGGCGGACGAGGATGCGATCCAAACGGTAACATTGTTACTTGAGAACGGCGCCATATGGAACGATTTGAACAAAGAAGATGATACGCCAGGATGCATTGCGCTAAAACTAGGCCAAAAAAAGATCTACGCGATCATGGTGGAGGCAGGCATTCGGGCTGAGTTACTTTTTGCAAAGATGGCCGCATTGGGCTTGGGCGGTAACGATGACGAGGTGGAAGAAGATGAAGAGGTACTTGACGAGCAGCCTGTGGCCAAGAAACAAAAGGTCTCTGAAGAAGAGGCGAAATCGGTGGAGAACCCGAAAGTGCTAGATGATGTGTCGTTGGACAACAAGGTCTACCTGAAAAGTCAGCTCCGGTACAAACCGGGCATTCTATTGGATGAGAGCGATAACGCAGTCATGATGGACTGGGAAACACAGATCATGCAACGACATGCCGAGACGATTGCTCCGAAGAAGGGACTCAAGCTGATGAATGTTGGTCACGGAATGGGCATTGTTGATACGGCGATCCAAACCCACGAACCAGTTGAACATCACATCATTGAAGCCCATCCGCAAGTGCACCAGCGACTCAGGGAACAGGGGTGGTATGATAAGCCAAATGTCATCATCCACGAGGGGCGGTGGCAGGACATCCTCCCCAAGCTTGTCGAGAAGGGTGTTATTCTAGACGGCATATACTACGACACCTTTGCGGAGGACTATGGGGCGCTAAAGGAATTCTTCTCCGAGTATGTTATTCAGCTTTTGGCTCCTGATGGCAAATTTGGATGGTACAATGGTCTTGGGGCGGACAGGCAGATTTGCTACGATGTGTACACGAAGGTAAGAACAAGTCCCAGGCGTAGATGCGGATAACCATACTAATCAGAACCAGGTGGCAGAGATGGACTTGTACGAGGCTGGATTCGATACGGTATGGGAAGACATCCAAGTCCCACCCACACTCCGGGGAAGCAAAGAGTGGGAGGGTACGAGGAGGCCATACTGGACTATCGATATTTACCGACTTCCCGTCAATACCTTTGTCAAATAAAGGATGCATCGCGCCATAGATACTCAACGGCGTTATGGGCTTCAAAAGGGCGGCATTGCTGTTGCAGGATCATTATATCAAGTCGGAGCATTGAGACTAGTAAATGATCAACGCAAAGTTGATACTCTATTCTAGCATAGAGAAACAAATGATTATTCCTACATGTCGCGCATGTGTATATGTACCGCAAGATCCTTGGATCTTGTAGGGTACGACCCTTTTGCCGCCACACTACATTAAGAGACAGGCTTTGCTATGAGTCGCTGTCACAATATCGCGAGGTCTAGGGCCTGTACATAGCTACAGACTGTTATTGTTCCTTTGTTGACCAGCTTGTGCGGACATGTTCGACATGTCGATCAAAGTATAAGACTTTTTAGACAGAATAATCCGTGGTAAGAGGATGATAGCCTTCGTGGATAATTTTGAGTTTGAAAAAGCCCTTCTTTAATACATTAAGGTAATTTATAATATATTCAACCTATCTCATGATAAGGTGCGTCACTTGCTGTCGAGAATGTTTACCCTTTAACACTTTCGTCTACTAACAGAGTTCTTCACACTGTCATACACTTTGTCTATTTACTTCAGCTATCCACAGAATTTATCTTCATAATACCGCTTTTCATCAAAAGCCTCCAAAGACTTTCCTCCTAAACGATATTGTGTTGGCTTGGGTGCCTCCGAATCTCGCGATTTTGGCCGCCAAAAATGGAGGCATGCAAGCCAGCAAATTTCGGAGCTTCGGAAGATGTAAGATTCGCCTAACCAAAATTTCTTACCTCACCTTTTAGTAGCTAAGCAGCTTACTGCTGTTTTCTATAAAATGACCTCCCAACTCTACTTTCAATCGTTCATCGCTTTCCTTCCCCATTTTTTTGCTGCCTGTTCCTATTCTTGTTTCTATACAGATGCAAGCTTCAGCACCTGTCAGTTCTTATGCCATCTTCAATTCTACTCTACAGTTTCTCTTTACATAATTGCCCTATATCTCCTCTTCAACATACACATAATACTTTTGGATCTCGTCCCACGCCTTAGTTCTAGGACCTAGGATAGGCCACGTCACACTGATGCCACCAACACGTTTAGATCAGCAGGTGGCATTGTGAATTACAACACTTTAGCTGAGCAAGGGCTCGTCAAAGATTGACGCTTATACGACTCTACATCGCTGCAACATAGCCCATTTGCTACACGAGTTAGCTGCCTACACTGAAACATAGCTAATTAACAAAATGCCTCATAAACCCAAATGGTTCTTCTTTGCGCCTTGATGGATCAGTATTGCCAACTGCTTGCGGACTCTACTATCCTGGAATCACTCATGAACAGGCGTAGATATCCTTCCCGTTCAAATTACGACCTCTCCTTCTAGTTTCCCCCTTTGGAAGTTAACAACCCCTCCTGTGCTTCGTCATCCTGGATTCCCTTAACCTCCTGCCACGCTATCAATCATCCTATACGGCTGTGGAGCTGCCTTGGACGCCCTAGTAGCGTCTTAGTAGGAGGGGTCTAAACCCGTACAATCTCAGCTAGATCCTTAAAAAGTATACTCAAACCACATAACTATAGGGAATTGGTTGGCCTTAGGCCGTCCAAGTGTCGCTATAAGCCTAGTTTTACTAAAAGGGGTATGTAGGGTTGATGTGGCTTGATTACAACACGTTGCTTAGCTATGTATATAGTAGTCGAGGCATCTACTCGCCTAATTTACATTGCACGTTAGATTAGTTAAGCTTAGGCTATTCGTTTGGACGCTGGCATGTCTTCACTAGTCAGTCCACGCCGCCAGACGCTTGAGGGAGTATAAGCCAGGAACCAGGTTTCCAGGCCTAGGTCTAGGTTTAGAGTTGCTAATGAATTTAAAATCTATGTTGGTATTTCCCTAACCAGCGTACGCGACAGATTAAATGGAACGAGCATCCGTAGGCTCACATAGTAGTGAGGCGGATTGGCAGATGGGGCGCGTTCTATAGCATAGTCTATCTCCTAGGCACTAGCGTTGAACTACTTGGTTTCTATAACGAGTATTAGTAGGACATGTGTGTACGTTTAGCAAAAGGGGTTTCATACAATGGCTGCATCGCCACCCTTCGCGCCTGCATGATCCGCTGAGTTACGTAGCTCAAGGCTGATTCGACTCCAGTACCTTTATCCTAGCTGCATCCGCCTTCATCAAAGAACCTACGTTGAGGCCGTGCTGCACCAATATGAGATGTCTGAATGTAACCCAAGGAGAACACACCAGACCGGTCAGAGGGCACAATCAAAACACGGTACTACATGTGTTGGCCATCACGATAGACGATTTGAATTGTTGAAGTGTAGAAAAGCTCGTTGTTTAGGTAGATCTCCGCATTCATAGAAATGACGTCAAATGTAGCTACAAGCAACTCGTTCACAAATAATATGCCTCATTTTTTGTGCCTCTCTTAAGATCTAGAGCTGATACCTCTCATGATATGGAAGATTCCATCCTAGTAGCTTAAAAAAAGCACATTAACTTTCTCACGCCTGTTTCAATTGACTCAATACAGTACTGTAACTAATATTCTTCATTTCAAACACGTGCAATGATGAGACGTTATTAAGAATGAATTTTGGATATTTTGCGCCTATCTTTCCTCACGTGACTAAAACCAGGTGATCTTCCGACAGCTGACTCGATGTCGTAGGCAAACCTAGAAACCTATGCTAAAAATAGGACTTCAAAGGACTGGAAATGGCATGGGGCTCATCGCATCATCCGACTGCTTCTCCCTTCCCACGGTCGAATCGTAACGTGACTTCGCTTTCGCGATATCACCACATCATTCCAACGTCCCTGGCACAACGCCAAGCTTCAAACAGAAAATCTCGATTTCGCTTTTTCCTTTTCACCTTCATTCATCCTATACCTTCCCAGCTATTTAAGAACTGAACTTAGCAACCACGGCTTGTTCTTAAGTTCCCAGTGTCTGGGTCAACCACATCGCACATATTTTGCCAGGCATGTCACATCGTATCTTTGTCAATTGCCGATCGAATCATGATACCATGGCTGTTGCAAACCTCGCCTGCGAAGCCCTTCTTGGACGGAAATTCATCTACGAGAAAGACTATATACGATCAGCTGGCAATTTCGAGAATGTGCACAACCCTACTAAATGTCAAGTTTTGATTGATTGTGACGTCGCCGACGGAGACCTGAAAACTAAAATACCACTTGTCTGTTACAAAGCAGTCTCAACCGGTGATCAGATGTAAAGCAACCTCGCTGTCATGTTGATGATGGAGTGCTAATACAAAGTGCAGAATTCTATCTCTAATCAGCTGTTCGCCGATGCTATATGCCTACCTAGAAAAGAATTATGCTTGGGGTAAACGCGGAGCTCGTTAAGTAGTTTCACAACAACAGAGAGACAACGAATCTTCGAATAATGCACTGAACGTATATTGGTACTGTGGTGGCTATACTTTGGAAAGTGGGCGGCGCTGTCAAAGTATGCCAGAGATAGTGCTACTGTTTGTTGATAATCGTTCCAACGCGAAGAATTCCCTTTTACTTTTAGAAGGGCCTTCTCAGTGTTTTTTGTAACATACTCAGGGTGGTGTTGGATAGCTGCACTGAGGACAATTGCCTTCTCTTGCGCCATAATATCGTGCTGGTTGCATTCCGCTGCACCCATGGCCTTGGGCTTTGCTGGCACAATAAACAGTTTCGCCTACAGCTCTATGTCCACAGTCGAAGTCGTATAGCTCGAGTCGAAGTCGTATAGCTCAGGCTGACACATTGTTGAATAGTGGCTAGTTATGCGTAGTTAGTGTTAGATCATGCTTTGTGTATCACTTATTGGGTACACTTACTAACAGAATTGAATTTTGAAGAAGTGTATAGTTGTGATGAGTTTGTTTTACAGCGTCAGTTATGCACGATATTTACATCGTAAATCATAGATCAGCCGGCAGAGACAGGAATCTACTTCGTGGGTTCTTCCAGTCGTACATGGAGGCATTAATTGTCCGCGTCGCTCTTGTGAATGCCGAAAATTGCGCGCGATACATACGGCAGCAAAAGGAGCCAACTCGTTTCGGTATCCAATTAACCGCTGTTGGGCCTGCTTGTCGTTCAGCTCACCAGATCGTCTCGTCCGTCTTGTCGTTCTTGTCCGTCTTTTCTCAACCTTGCGTTTGTAATTTTCTCGGGCTCTACGTTCATACCTTCTCAATGCGGAACTAGAGTTCCTTCCCACCGTTGGGCGTCCCGTTGCTCTTGATGTTCTGTGCACACCCTCCCCATCGCCGGCTGACTTTCTGCACGCTTGCTGGCCTATGTTCATTGCCAATCGCAAGGCTTGCATATACCAGTTTCGCACACGTTTGGTGTTGAAAACGAATCGGCTACGGGGCCAGCCTAATGAGAATCTGCCAAGTGACAACAGCAGCAGAACGGAACTTACCCCGTATGAAACAGGCAGGTCGATCTGTTCCTCCTTTGGCTAGAATGAAAATACCCCAGAATTACATTTATATCATTTAATCTGTCTCGTCCGTCTCGTCTGTCCCATCTCTTACCTCTTCTAATTGTCTCCCATCCTCTTCCAGTATCCTCTCCACAAGTCTACCTTGCCATAGTTTTCCGTCCCTCTATCTTCTAGCATGCCACCCCGTCACAAAGATTGCAGCGGGTGGCTGATTGGAGAACTAAAAAACAGTATGGCGATGTTTGACGACAACACTGGTTCATTACTTCACGGCCAGAAAAAGGCCTTTGAATTGCGCTACGAATTATTCCGTGAGGATATGGAAAGTGGAGAAGCCCGATCTAGATCCAACCGTAGTGTACAAATACGAGCACGGGAGCTCTTAAGAGATATTTTCCGGTCCTGAGGACCTGAAGTGTTCCTTCTGTGCACCTTAGGGCCCGCTGTTACGAAGCTGGGCGAAAATGCGTTCTATATTCGCCTCTCTAACTACAGTTCAAAATTGGTGGAACTCCGTCCCACAGCCGCAAGGGCTGGCCACGGTTGCGAAAGACCTTTGTAATGTCTACGCAATTAACTCTCTAGTTCTGCCGTCTCAGAAACGTCGGTTTCTAGATGGTCCTGGAGTTGATGGTATTGGATTCGTATTGCAAACATTAATGAAGTAATGCTGATTCTCAGTCATAGGAGGTACCCTACAGACTGAATCCAATGGGCAGACGCAGAAAATCCAAGGTACGCTGTCTCCATGCTCTGTCGTGTAGAAAACTAATATGCGCATTTTATCGAAAATCGCAGGCGTAGGTATGCAGCAAAAAAACCACCAAATCTCGTCGAATGCTTCAGTTCTCCCCGCTGAGCAAGAGTAACTTGTGCTCGAAAATGCCTCACTTCAAGGGACCGCAAAAGTTTTCAATGAGCACATGTGCAACGCAATTAGAAGAATCACTATTGATGGTGAATTAAAGGCGGCTATAACAATGGTCTTTCCTAGCTAGGGGGGGTTGGTCCACTGTCTCATGAGTCTAGATATTTGCGAATGGAATATAGCGGAGCTTGCAATGAATCTGTTTAATGCAGAGGTGAAATGGGTACGACATACTCTGCAGGTGGTCCTGGAAAATGGTATGACTCTTACTACCAAGACTTCCGAAGTCATCCTAAAGGGCGTCGAGGATCAAGCGATTGAGAAGGTATTTGGTTCTAAGATACATGATGCAATTAATGAATGCCTTATACGTAGGAGAGAAACAAAGCGTGCTACAGAATGCGTCTCAATGATCTTGACTAAGAACGGGGCCATCATTAACTTATCCTTAGGTATAAGGGCAGGTCTTCAAATAGAGCATAAGCTATATACTTAGAATATAACACATTTCCTTTACTGCATAACACGCTTAACTTTCTTTCACCTTCCCAAACGTAATGTACAGCTTACTTCCAGACTCTAACACCCCTTGCCCTTCAGGCATGCTAATAAGCTTCCTAGTCTGCTCCTTCCCTTTACTATCTTTCTCGTATACAGTGACGTTGCTGCCCTTCTAGTATACTATCTAGCCCCTACCTATGATCATTTTAACACGATTTTCATCTATATTCCTGAAATCTATCGTCGGATCGAGAGGCTTTTCTTCAAAGGCCTAATAACAAATTAGATAACAAATGATTAAGGATAGGTATTTATACCATTAAGATGTCCTCTTCTCTAATACACTAGATCCAAATGTGTCTGACTAAGTGTTTATGCTGCTAGCGAACACGGAGTTTAAACGTGTAGCAAAGGCACAATAATATAATAAACTATAAGCGCTAGATCCTAGACACAGAAAAGTCCAAGAAAAAGTACGATGGGTTTGAGGGTTTACGAAAACGTGAAGGTGTATAGAGGATCTGAGTGGAAGAGAAGTCAACTATATTGCGTGATCTGAGTTAGCTGCTAATGGTGAAAGCTGGGATAGTTTAGTTAATATTTACCTTGATAACTGCGGGTTACGAACAGAGCGGGTAGAACGCAGAAGATTGAAGATATAAGGATATGATAAATGCGTTGAGACTATAAGAAAATCATACGCTGGTTTGTTAATAGAAGGGTAAAGGCGTTGATGCCTAACACGTAAGTTGGTATAAGGAGTGATGGCCTACTTTAATAGGGTGGTGGCTGATTATGATGACATGAAAGACACCAGGTCGTCAGTCGCAGCGTAAAGAGCAGGCAAGAGTGTGCCATAGACTCTTATTAAGCTAGAAGGGAAGGCTTGAGTAGAGAGAACGTTGATGACTATGAAGGTGCCTGGATGAAAAACCAACAGTAACATGACGCCATGCTGAGCCCTACTTACCCTACTATTTAGCAAGGAAGATATTACGTGATATTATTGGACTGCCAGCTACGGTACGCGCAACGTCCGTTTAATGGCATCTAAAACTCAGCTTTTAGCATTAATTTTTACTTCCTTTGCTAATTTTATTTACTTCTCAACTCTTTTACGGCTCATCTTAGGTCACAAGCGTAGCTGCGGGCGAAAGGGGCGAAAGGGACAAACGGGACAAATGGGACAAATGGGACAAATGGGACAAATGGGACAAATGGGACAAACAGGACAAACAGGACAAATAGAACAAACAGGATAAACAGAACAAACCAGACAAATGGGACAGACAGGACAGATGGGATAGACGAAACAAATTAGACAAATAGAGACCCTTAGGCGTCTTTTAATATCTATTTTATAATTACACAGCCTACTTCCGCCTGTAGCTAGCAAGGAAGGTGCTGTTACTTCCTATGTTATCACGCTAGAGGTAAGCAAGAAGAGACACTTTGAAGGAGTGTAATAGAGAATTGGTATAAGGTTCTTTTATTAATATAACTAGTAACTAAAAGAGTTCAAGCCCTCTACCCTATCCTCGCTATTAAGTCTATCTGTTTCATCCCTTTAAAAGAATATCTCTCTTCTAGCCTTCACACATCACCAAGGTTACTGACTATACGCAACCACGAAGTGAGGGTAAGCATTGCTAATTAGGTGAATATTATGATAACCTTTATATGGAACTGTGTGTATAGAATCCTCCATTTTATCAAACAACTCTCAAGGGCTAACGAATAGATCTAATCCTGCACCTGCTTCGGGACAGCAAAACTGAGGTCGTCTTTTTGACCCTAAAGAGGGCGCAAAGTCTAATAGCATAACCAAGTAATCTATGTCTTTTAGTTTCAGAGATAATAATGTATCTTTTCAAATTGGACATGTATCTCTATTTTGCAGTCTTGAATACAATTGAGGCAAATGTTTCAAACCGTGACACCTCTAGGATAGCTTGTATATAGGAGTAGTAGATGCTGTTCGCGTAAAACTGCGATGACTTTACCTCAAACATGAGTATAAATAAAATAATCTATGGTAATTAAATATAGAAAGAAGCAAGGATTTTATTGTAACTATCTATAGAGGGAATAGCGCTATTCTTTTTCAGTGGTGCTGAATGATAGAGATGCTAGTGAGGGTACGAGTTGGATAAACTTGCATATACTCTATTATCCGCTTCAAGTTCAAATGGACTCCGACTGGCATAAAGCCTATATCTACATGCATGAAGTAATGTCCTTGTTAATCAAACGAGATAATACATACTAGTAAACATCCTCTAATGAATCCTAATATATATTAGTTTTATCTATTTAAAAGTCTATTGTTACCTATTATACAATGAGTTTAGATCTTTAGTTTTCTCTCCTTGTAAACTAAAGTAATATTTGTGTGTATGAATAAAATTTTCCCGTGTATAGCATGCTAATACTTACTTAGGGTTCCCTAGATCCCACAAAGCTTCGATATACCATATATCATAGTGGAATTGAGGTGGAATTAACGAATACTGCTTCTAAGGTATATGCTTATAGTTCTTAGGTCAATCTTGACTCCCTTTCAGTATTATGAATACCAATTAAACCCCTCCCTCTGCTCCACCAAACACGCCTAACGGAGCAGGCGGGCAAGGCGATTCTGTCCCACTTGTCAATGGAGGAGCTGCTGGTAATAATGAAGAAAGGGGTACGAATGTAGATGTTTTGTTACGCGATTTGACTGATAAGGAGAGACAAAGACTGGAGAGAGCTATTCGTTCTTTAGAACAGCAGCGTAGTAGCTGACGCATATATTTCACTATCGCGATATGCAATCGAAGTGAATACTCAAAAATCAAAAATTACCAAGGCAATTTAGTAGATGTCAATTCAATGCCAATGCCTCAAGACTAGACCTTGCATTCAAACAAACAAGGGTCTCATCGTGATCATGCATGCAAAGAAAACACATCAATCTGCAAGCCTCATCACACCTGCAGATAACGTTAGTAGGGGCATGACGCGTCCGCTTTGTATTAGTCCTTAATAGTAGAACCCTAGGTGAGTATAGGAGCCAGGCGAGCTTCAACCGTATAAGATCTGCATTGCGTATGCATCCAATGCCTTCCTTGATCAAAAGAGAAGATCGGTGCATCGCCAATTTGCTGCTACAGCTATGCTAGAAAGTGGTAAGGGTGTAAGTGGAAGGGAGAGGCACCCTAATACGGCCCTCGATTCTATCAGTCAGTTTTAGTAGTAGCGTCGTGGGGAAGTAGATATAAAGGTTTCAATAGCAATATAAAATAGTAGAAAGAGATCTTTCAATAGTTCCAATTTCTCCTATTCTCTAAATATTATTAATCTAAAACGCTTCCACGTTAACTATCCTTTTGATAGCCCTCTTAATTACAAGTTAAGTCTAACTTTTCCCGTTAATTCCTATATAAAAGTATCTCGAAGCTGTGCTTACTTCTATATCCCGTAGTAGAAGTAATTAAGGTTAGGATAACCTAGAAGTCTTCTAAATAGATTCCATGTTCACGTATACATAGGACCTTCTTCGTATCCCACTCCAACGTCTATTATGCCTCATCGAACCAACACACCTCCAACCGGCAATGGACCCACCACGAGAGACCAGCCCAATAAATCAGATACTCCCAATCATACGACTGGAACAGACAGCGGTCGACTTGTCAACGGCAATGGAGTCCATCAAGTCAGACATAACGATGTATACAGAGGATCAGGAAACCAGAACGAGGGAGTGAGACTAAGTGATTTCCTTCCCCGTGCACCCCCTAGGTATTGGGAAGCAATCAGCATGACCCTGAATAACGAGCTGGCTACTCAACCGCGTTTGGTATCTATAGCTAAGCTTTGGTCTGGCTCGACTCGTGTTCCTGATCTCTCTCGTAATGATGGTAATAAGAGCGCTATTCGTATTTAGACTACTTTTAGTCGGGTCAATGAACCCGCCGATCCGTCTCCTACTAATGAAGTCCCCACCAATGGCTTTGAGCTATTGAATAATACACCTTCAGCTCATGTTAACGAAAGGATCGCAGGAGCATCTGACGGCGGTAACTAGAATCACGGAAATGAGCAGCATGGCGCTTCTGGAGGGAGGAACCATGCTAGAAGAACCCGTCGTAGGGGCATTCACCGCGGAGTTGTGCCATTAGAAAGGATGACGCTGGAGGCGACAGCGGTATTTTGGGGCGGGATTAGCGATACTGAAAGTGAGGATGACAATGGAGGCGCCAATGAAGATACTAATAAGAGTATAAATAGAGATGCTACTAGAAATGCTAGTTAAATATCTATAGTACTTAAACTGAGGAAATGTTTCTTTGGCGCCTTGTAAAGGCAGAAAATGCGGGCAGTTGAGATGTAGAGTAGACCGCAGAATTGTTATTGCTCTTTCCAGTTAGCGTATGTTTGCAGAACTGCTTTACATGTCAAGCTAACGAGCGGCATGACCAAGTCCCGTGACGACGTGCAGCCCTCAGCTCTGCCAAGAACAAACCTAATACAAACAAGACGGAAGTTCCGGATTCGGAACCCTCACCTTTCTCCTCCTAATGAAACTGTGTCAACAGTCTACGTTATCGTATAATACATTTGCACTTAGAGATGAAGCCCGAATCTGGCACCTCTGATGATTAGATGGCGCTTGCTAAAATTAGAATAGCCATGCCACTCTTAGATTACAGGAATGAGGTGTGTGCTGATGACTTTTTTAGCCACTCACGCTACGGCAACACGTGGACCGAGCTCCAAGCGCTGCCACGCTAAAGAGAACCAAAACAAACAAGATGTGTCTGGTTGCGTCTGGTCTCCCACGACCTTCGCATCCATCCATTATGAGCAGCACCTAGCCCAAGGCACTTAGCTAGCACTTGTCTTCCGGTTCACTATCTGCTATTGCTCCGAAAAGCACCGAGACAGCTACCGTCAACGAACCCACCTAGATGTCCTATCATTATCGCCATGGCCGAACAGTCACCCGCCGATTACAAGAGGCTGTTTCTCGAAGCACAACGCGGGCGCGAAGTGGCGGAGCAAGCGCAGAAGGAAGAACAACGCAGGCGCGAAGCGGCGGAGCATAAACAGGAGGTTGCAGAGAGTGCGCAGAGGGAGGAACAACACAGGCGTGCAGTCGCAGAGAGCGCGCAGCGAGAAGAGCAGCGCCTACGCGAAGAAGAACAGCGCCTACGCGAAGCTGCCGAAGAGAAAACTCGCAAGACAACTCTCCTCGAGTTCCTTGACGCCTGTCATAGCCACCTTCATGAGGGCCTCTCCGTCCAAACCGATACGACCTTGTCAACACAGGGTGACCCCGCGAATGCGAATAACAAGCTTCGGCCCGAGCGACTCCGCGTATGGCAGGATTTCCCAGCACGGCAGGCGGCCATCTGGGCTGATCTTATGGAATGTCATCTGGTCTTAGAGCGCCATTTCACCTCACTACATACCTTAGACGAGTCTGGCGAAGCGGTTAGACGACGGATGATGAGTTCTGAGTTAGATCTAAATCTCTTCCAGCGCTCGACTGTTGAAGACCCTGTATCTTTAATCATTGAGCGGCTATCTGATAATCGGACACTGCGACGAAAGTTTGGACTCCAGGGTTCTGTAAAGTTTGAGAATCATGCCAATACCCTTAGCCCGGAAGCACAACTAGTGGAGGGCGTGGAGCAAATGACGCTGTCAGGGACGCGACGGCGGTCACCACGCCTCCATGACAAGGCCAAAAGGGCACAGTCAACAGAGGCAGAACCCACGGAACCAGCCTCCTCAAGTCGCACACGAACCGCTCGATCCTCCCGTCCTCGTGCAGATCAATTCTGCGTCTACAACACGAGCACTCAAAACACAGAGAACCGCGTTGCCGCCTTCATTCTCGAATACAAAGCACCACACAAGCTCCCGCTAAGTTACATCTACGAGGGTCTACATGACATGGAAGTCGAAGACGTTGTCCGATGGCGTGAGGTCGATACTCCGCAGGATCGCTTCCATCGACTTATCGCTGCCGTTATTACACAAGCCTTTTCCTATATGGTGAAGATTGGGTCCGAATATGGCTGCGTGTGCACCGGCGAGGCATTCATCTTCCTACGTGTTCCTGATGATCCCAGGACGGTCTACTACTTCCTGTCCGTCCCTAAGGGCGATGTTGGATCCACTACGGGATGGGCCCCGGATTCGGACGGCACGAATCGCCTGCACCTGACCGCCGTTGGGCAGATGCTTGCTTTTACTCTTCAAGCGCTGAAAACGCCGCCTCGAGGGCAGAAGTGGCGTATTGATGCTGCTGCTCAATTGAACAACTGGGAGGTGGTATATGACGATCTGCTAGATACCATTTGTTCAGGCATTCCCACACCGTCATCAGAGTACCAGCCACCTCAAGACAATGAATTCATCCGCATGTCGCCTGTCCAGCTCCGACACAGACTACTCCAAACCAGCCCAAGCTGCAAGCAACCTCGGACTCAACGCGAAGCCAGTGACGAGGAGCCCGATCCGGACACTCCGAGCCGATCATCCCAGCACACGTCCCGCGCCCGAGTTCGCACCCGAGCTCGCACCCAAGCGACCGCTAGCCGTCCTTCCGGTCATTCGCGCAGGGGCCCGCAGGATGGTCAATATTGTACCCAAAACTGCCTGCGCGGGTTAGTCGAAGGCGGTCTGCTTGATCGGTCGTGTCCCAACGTGCAACACCATGGTGAAAGCCATCACCAGATCAACCGGCCTACTTTCCTTGCTCTTCTTCGCCAGCAACTCTCAAAAGACCTAGATACCAACTGCAAGCCTGCAGGCTTGCCTGGGGCCTGCGGCGTTCTTTTCCGAATCCGGCTGAAATCGTACGGATACACTGTAGCGGCCAAAGCCACTCCTGTCGACTTTGTTCACCGTCTCAAACAGGAGGCCATTATATACGAACGCCTTCGTTCAATCCAGGGCAGCCACGTGCCAGTCTTGTTAGGCAATGTAGATCTGGAAACTCCTTATTTCTACGAAGGGATTGCAGAGCTCGTTCACATGATGTTTCTCAGTTTTGGAGGAAAGAGGATCTCGCAGCACCTTACCTCTGAGAACAGGCCATTTCTTGTGCAACAAATCAACCATGCAGCCCAGGCGATCCATGACCTTGGGGTCTTGCACAAAGACCTTATGCCCCGCAACATACTGTGGAACGAGGAGACCGGTCGAGTAATGGTAATTGACTTTGATCGAGCGGAGGTTGTCGAAGCACGACCTGCACTAGGTACTATCTCAGTAAACCGAAAAAGGAAGAGGTTAGAGGGCGATTCAGTTAAGAGGGGGAACCCATCTTCTATCTTTCTTCTAGAAAGACATCGAGCAGTTAACGAATTGCGAGGGTTATACTAATCAGCTTGCCCTCAGAGTGGTGCCTTTAGGACGTTGGTGTTAAATATACCCATCTTTTTTCTCTAGTCAGCCACGCGAGGCTAGGTAGTAGAGTAGTACTAGCCAAAATTTTCGATATTTACTTACAAACCAATGACTGCTGTTTATAGAGGACATGGCTTTAACAGATAATTCTTGCTCTTCATATTTAGGTTTAGGGCTGAGGCTAATTACTAAGCCTAGCTATAGGCTGCAGGTTAACCTAACTTGAGTTTTACCTTAGTTAACTTAAGATTGCTTAAAATAGACTAATGTAAAAATGTTAGGGACTTTGTAGATTAAGGCCTATCTAGGCTAGATTATATAATTCTTTGTATTTAGTCCTAGTCTAGATTACTATAGGTTTAGTAGTAATTTGTCTCTTATTCTCTCTAGAGGCTTAAATATAGTTATTAGTATTCTTATTATATTCTTATATTACTATTTATACCTATTTATAATATTTAAATTACTCTTTATTTTACTTTAGTAACTTAAGAAAAGATATTAAATAAATTACTAAAATTCTATCTATACTCTATATAGATACTTAGTAATCTAAAGAATATCTATATAATTATATACTATCTTATATAATTAAAAGATCTATATAGGATTTAGGAGATAGTTATAGGCTATTTTCTCCCCCTATATAAAGTAGGTAGATTTAACTAATATATAACATACTTTATAAGCAAGCAGCGCACCTAAGTAAGTAATGCACTCTACTAAGGTAACTTACCTTTATAGCAACTTTATATAACGTACTTTATAAGCGAATAGTGCACCTAAGTAAGTAGTATACTCTACTAAGGTAACTTACCTTTATAGTAACTTTATATAATACTATAATAATTTAGTAATATATAGAAAATAGAATAGAATTATTTAGATTTATTACTATCCTTTATATCCTTAATTTCTACCTTATATAACAAAGTAACCCTCATACACGCCTAAACCTTAGCTAATAACGCTAGCCTATACTACCTATAGAACTACTCTATCCTAATAGATAACTAGTTTAACTAAATAGAGTAACTATATCCTAAAACCCTAATCTAAGTATACTAAGTTCCCTAAGCTATACCTAGAGAAATAAGAAGAGGATAATACTAAAGTTTAGGAGAGTATCTAATTAGCTTAATAAATAGAGTAGTACTTAGTTAGAACCTTTATTTACCTTAATACTTATTACTAATACTAATATTCCTCTAGAATAGCTCTAGTTTTATAAAAGGTATATATACTTAAGATAATAAAAACTTTATAAATAAAATTAGTAGTTAGAGATAGATTTTTCTATATAAAGCCTATAGTTCTTAATATCTCCCTAGTTCTATATCTATATCCTTACTCTACTCTCTCTAACCTCTAAGTGTTATTTGTATAATAGCACAGGCTAGCAGAGGTTCCAAATAGGGTAAGAATCAACTCAGAGGCATATAGGAGTGCGTGGTAAAAACAAAGACTAAGGATTAATTACTACCTAAAGGCCTAATATAAAAGGATAATAGAAAACTACTAAACTACTAAAGGAAAGAGTCTACCTTATATATCTATAGTTAGAGTCCTTTTAGACGACGTTTAGTCTAGGTCTAAAAGGAATCTCTAAGTGATACCTATAATAGTCCTAGATTATTATACTACCCCCCCTCTTAGTAAACTAACGCCTATATCTATTATATTTAGATAGGGAATAGATAGAGCTATTAGAACTATATATTTAGTAGAAACTATTTTAGACAAGACTATATTCTCCTATATAACTAGGCCTTCTTACTCTATAACCTAAGATAGTTCTAAATAGGCTCCTTATAATAATGCTAATTATCTATTACTCTATTAAAGATATAATTACATTAGGAGCTTGCGTTTATAAGGCTAAAAATAGTTAAATAACTTATATGTTATAGGGCTATTATACTATTATTAATATTTTAGAATTAGCCTCTACTATTATTAATATTTTAGAATTAGCCCCTACTATTATACGTAGCAAATAGCTAATCTATTATATATAGGCTATATATAGGCTTAAGTTATTATTACTTAATACTAATATATAGGAGGAAATAGAGCTCTAGAACTAAAGGTTAGGTAATCTATTAGAGTAGATTACTAAAGCTATAAGAGCTTTAGATTAGATAAGACTATATATAAAGGAAAGTAGAGAAAAGTGCCTCTAAGCTATATAAGAGAACTAAGCTAAGCTAAGCTTAGCTTAGTGCGCTCTTAGAGAGCTAATTACATAATTAGCTCTAGGTAGGCCTTATGCGACATATTACTATATAAATTATATATAATATAAGGATAAGCTATATAAGTAGAATAAGAAGAAAATTTATACCTAGGTAGCTATTAGCTACTACTTTAAATTACTATTAATCCTATATAATATAGAGGGTAATACTAATAGTAAAATAATATAGAAAGACTATATCTCTTAGATTCTTAAGCCTATTACTAAACTATAGATTTATAAAAGCCTAGGCTTTATATTAGAAGAGGATTATAACTCTAGCTATAGTATATCTAAGAGGAATATTATTAAGGACTAGAAGTAGTAATATAGCCTAAACTACTACTTTAACTATATCTTATCTCCTAACCTTTTACTTATTAAGAATACCTAGAGTCCTATAAAGTATTATATATATAGAAATACTCTTACTAGAATATAGAGACTATATATAACCTTACTATAGAGGGCTAGAATAGTATAAAGTAATAGTATATTAATAAGTAAGTCTATAGTATACCTTAGAGGCTATATAATATAATTAAAGCTAAGGGTAAAATAATAGGCTAGTAGAAACCTTACTACTAAGTATTAGACTATATAGTATTTCTCTATAGTATAGAAAGCCTTATATATAGTTTAAAAAGGTTAAAGTAATTATATAATAATATATATATATATTTTATATAGGAGCGCTATTACGTGTGCATAGGCTTGTTTTGGTGTATCGCTTAATTTGTCACCCGCGTGGCTGCCATATTTAATCCCAGCAGAGTGGAACACGCGCAACTCGCCAAGCCTCTTATCTCGCGCAGTCTGCGCAAGTCCTGACCACGCGTTGCCCACCAACATCATCGACTTAGGCTGCCCAGAAATATGTTCAATTTGCGCTACCCACCAATACTCTCTATACGCATTGCCCACTAACATCTTCGGCTCGCGCTCCCCATCATACTCAAACTCGCGTAACCCTACCCAGCCCTAGCGAGCATGGTTTGGTGGTAATTAGAATATATAGAGTCAGCTAGAGGGACGTAGCTCATAGGAGGATTTTTGCGAGGCTGCTAGGTGAAACTAGGTGAACTCTAGTATGTCGCTTGCCTAAGCAATGGCCAGCGTAACTTACCTGTATCACACTCTCTAAGAGGCCCAAATTTCGTAAGATGTATTATACTCTATATGGTGGCAAAAGGGTAGTACCCTATAAGATCCAAGGATCTTGTGGTATATATATATAATAGACCCCCTAGCTATAGTAGTATAGTAGGAGTATAAATACTATAGCTACTAGAATTATAGTAAATACTTACCCCCTAGCTATAGTAGTAGGTAAGTATAACTCTAGTAGACCTTTGCTACCTATCTAGAGATAGATAGCGTAGGCACTAGGCTCTAGCTATAAGGGCTATTGCTATGCTATAGGTATAGTGATAGTATAGCTTGCTATATACTATATACCTAAAGTAACTAATAGTTATCTACTTTACTATAAATCTATACACTATATACTAGCGTAGTGTCTATAAGCTAGGCTTATAACTATAGTAGTAAAAGAGTTATACTCTATAAGATCTAAGGATCTTATAATATATATATATAGTAGAGTAATACAAAAAAATAAGTTAAAAAAGTTATAGTTTTTAACTAAGAATAATATTTTAAATACTAGGCCTATAGATATAAAAATTATATATATATTTAGATAGAGTAAAACTAGAAGATAAAATATATAGCTTAAGT